>VZTD01005548.1:924052-943194 GCA_013397725.1 Rhagologus leucostigma | reverse complement strand
GCGGGGTGGGCCTGGCCCCGCTCGGGGCCCCGGCATCCTCTCGCTGCGCCCCCCGGGCCCGGGGCTGGCGGGGAGCCGGTGCTGTGAGTGTGTGCGTGTCGCGGAGGCCGCCCACGGCGGCCAGGTAGCTTGTACCGGCCTGGCAGCCCCCGCAGCTGACGAGAGCGGTGAGGGGCTGGCGGCGCTGGAACCGGGGCGCCATCAGGGTTAACACACGGGGGCATTTGGTGAGGCTGCGTGCGTTCTACCGCTTTCGCTTTGTCATGCACTAAGAGTTGCATCAGAGGAGCTCTGGACGAAATAGGCCTGAAAGTTAATTGCGAAGATACTTTGCAGTGTAAATACGGTGTGGCCATCAGCTGTTCAGCACCGCTGCCTCCCAAAACCCATTAACTAGTATACATACAGCAAATTCTTAAATAGATGATTAATCCAAATCACCTACTGCATAGCGATAAAAATCTGTATTTCATGACAAAACGAGTGTCCTCGTTTTGGCTGGGATGGAGTTAATTTCTCAGTAGCTGGGACAGTGCTGAGTTTTGCGTTCAGAATAAAAAACTGATGTTCTGAGTTTTGCTAAGTCGTGTTTATCCAACGTCAAGGACTTTTTTGTCGTGTCTTATCCTCTGCCACTGAGGAGGAAAAAAAATCTTGGGAGGGTGCACAGCCAGGACAGCTGACCCGAACTAACCAAAGGGATGTTCCATACCATAGAACATTATGCCCAATATAAATGAGGGGAGCTACCTGGAAGTGAGGCCGATCTGGATTCAGTAAGGGGATCTGGCATTGGTCAGCGTGGGGTGAGCAATTGTATTGTGCATCACTTGTTTTTCTTTCCCTTTCTATCATTGTTATTATTTACTCTATTACTACATATTACTTTGTTTCCAATT
The DNA here is from genome assembly GCA_013397725.1 of Rhagologus leucostigma. NCBI lineage: Eukaryota > Metazoa > Chordata > Aves > Passeriformes > Rhagologus > Rhagologus leucostigma. The sequence goes on along the minus strand of VZTD01005548.1, from coordinate 942,295 downwards.
ATTTAACTGTTCTTAGTCTACGAGTTTTACTTTTGATTCTCTGCCCCATTCCTCTGGGGCAGAACGGGAGGGCGCAGCTTCATGGTGCTTAGTTGCCAGCTGGGCTTAAACCACCAGACACAGTTACTAGGAAATAAAAATAAGATCATTGCTACTGCCCCAGTAAAACTTCACTAGAGTTGTCCTTAACTAGCGATGCTAATTGTATCCATAACTACAAACAAGAATTGTGTTGTTGGGGAAGCGTGCATGATTTGGTAACATGTTAGTACCACACTTAGAGCTGGCACTGAGCAGCATCACTATGGCTGATGGACCATAAAAAAAAAATAACCTCTTCTTTCTTCTTTAAGAAAATAGTAATTTTCAGTCTTGTGCATCAGTGAGTGATGAGTCTGTTCCAGTATTTCTTTTATTTATGCCATTCCCAAAAGAGAACCAAAGGGAAAGCTGAACCCATATTTACCCAAGAAAGTTTTGCTACTTGAATCATTATAGTGGCACGGATGCAATTAGACTGTGGAGTCCCTCTTGGAAATCCTTATTCCATGATAATGCCGTTCCAGTCAGAGATTCAATCCTTGGAAGAGGCTGAGAAAGCAGCTCAGTCTCTTACCAAGAAGGATGGCCTCAGCAATTACTTTGTAATCCTGTAGAGACATTCCATACCACTCTTCTATATCCCAGCTTGGTGCTTTCATATCCCAGCTCCTCTTCTCTCCCTCCTTCCATTATCTGATGTATCACCATTTTCTGTCTGGTAACAGGACTGGAAGGACCCAGATGATTTTGGTTGTGGAAATAAAACCTAAATGCTCTTGATCTGTCTCTGACAGAAGAGCCTGCATGTTCCACATTGTACCCCACTGATCTGTGATAACCCATCACTGCTTGGAAAAATCTTGCTTCAGTTAAATGTCAAAGAGAAAACCTTGACAGTTTTTCTGTCACTCTGAGAAGTGAGAAAGTCCAACCTCTAGTTTCAAATAAAGACCTATTTAAATACTGCTGGTCTAGTACTTTATGGGGAGAGGTAAAAAAACCCAACACACCGTGAAACCAACATGTGTCCCCTAAAAATAGTTTTTAAAATGTGCAGATACATCAAAAACACAGTCACACCAATTTACATCCAAAGAAAACCAACTCAAACAGGTATTGGCATGTACTCACATGTGGCTGTCACATCCCTTCCAACCTGGTGTCATTCCCACCTTTGCAACCTGATGCCCAGATTGCTCTTGGACTGCGATCTGGTTGGCACAGTGACCTTTGACCTTTTCCATTCTTCCCTATTCTACATTCATCGGTATGTCAGAAAACTTGTTCCAAGACTCAAGCATGGCCTACATTAATTTTGTCCTGTGGTGGAATAGTAGTTTTGCCTTAATACCTTATTTTGCTTGGGGAGGGACTGCTATACACCTCCTAAACTGCTATTTCCACACGCTTGTCTACAGACACACATAAGAGCGGTGTTGCAGCCTTATCCACACGAGTTGGATGCAGCAGCGCTGGCAAACGACGGTGGTGGTGGTCTGCAACTTTCAGCAGCAAGCTGCTCTAATGAGAATGTTACATATCTGCAACAGGTAACAAAAGAATCAATGCAGTTTAAGAGTGGTCTGATAACAATGCAAGAAAAATAAAAGTCACTCTTAAAATCAAAAATAGCTCTTGTGAAAAATGGATCTCAAAAACAGACCCAGAGAAGAACAATCAGACATAGCAGGAATTTCTTCCAAAAGACAGACCATCATTATTTCCACTCAACAATGGAATGTTGAATTACCTGCCACTGTAAAGCCAGGAGCTTTTGTTTGACACCTCTGCAAGGGGAATAGCCCCTTTTTTCACTTGGATGTCTCCAAACACCCAGTCTAAGCTCATCAAGTCACCAGTGTCAGAAATTAAATTCATACAGTCCACTTAAGGTCAGTTTAAGGTCCTTCCACAGATTTTACCATGTGAATTTTGATTTTTTGAATTTTGAATTTTATTTTTGACAAAGTACATCCTTGATTGTTGAAGGATGTGATTTGAGACCCTGCTATTTTTTGTGGGAAAGCAATACCCCTCATCTCTGTAGTTTCCATCCTTCTGTGGATTGTTTCTTTCTATTAAATTCCATGGTTTGATCAAAAGACCATCCTCATTCATTTTGTAGTCTTCTATTGCTTTCTCCTTTCTCAGCTTCTGCATGTCTGCCAGCTGTCACAGCTCCTCTGGCAGCTCCGTGCAAGTGGGCTAATAAGGAAAAAGAAACAGAACAGAAATCAAATCAATACATATGAAAACACATACTATACTTTTGTTAGAACCAGGGACTCCCTCTGTAATTAGCCAGTGGAACACAACAATCCTTCTGCTATCATATACAGCACAGCACCTTATCTACTGCAGCTTCACCATGAGTGCACGGGGGATATCAACTGTGCTGCACATGGGTGTGCAGCTCCCTGGTGGTACAAGAGCTCTGCAGGTGAACTGTCACCTCTTAAACAAGAGGACTCTGCACTTCTAGGAAAATATTTGCTTCCCTACACCGATGGGTTCCTAGGCTGCATTTGCTTCTTTGAATTTAAGTCCTAAACATGAGAACACGTCTGCATTTCCAAGTACGTAACAACCATCGATATGAATCCACAAGGAGGGTTAAAAATGTAGCACACGTAGCTCCTTTACTAGCTCTTTTCTAGTGACAGAGCTGCAGAGAAACAGAAACACATTTTCCTAGGTGTCTGCATCCACAAGAAGAACAATTACTGCTGGCAAGCAGTTACACTGAAAATGCAGGAAACTGCCAAGACTTTCAGGGAAGTTTGTGTTCGCTCCTCCCCCTCAGCACTAAGGAAGATTTATCAGGTTCTGAAAGACAGGGAAGAGGGAAGCTGAAGGTCTCGATAATGAAGCACTGAGGATCAGAGTTTGCATCTGGTTTGTGGGTAAAAAGTCAGGGAGCATCCTCCCTTTGCTTAGGAGGGAGCATCCACCACTCAGAAGACTCAACTACCACTTGCAGGTGATAACACAGGAAACCACAGAAAGTGTCAACATACCTTTCCAAAAACATCACGATCGACGAGACGCCTTTCTTTTTTCATTTCCTTCCTTTTTATTTTTTTTTTCTCTATTTTCTTCTTCATTCTCTTCTGCCAGTCCTACATCAACAAGAATGTTGCACTATCTCTTGTGGCTGCTGTGAACCACTGGCAATACTTTACTGTTGCTAGTAAATCAGACAAAGGTACGTGCAATTATGTCTAAGTCTGAAATCAAGCACTCCTGAATATGTTGAAGACCACAAGGATCATCTGACCCTAGTAGGAGCTGTGCATTTAGTCAGAAAGTCATTCTGGTATTTTGCCACTAATGGAGGCCTGTTAGAGGGTATAGAAACTTATCACTGAGAAAGAAAAGGTGCATATGGAAAATTGACTGCAGAGACTGGGCATACAGAGCCCAAGAAAGGGTGGTGACAATTGACAATTATATTCATCAGCCTTTTTCACACTTGTCTTTCCTCAACTCTCAGTGGATGAAGTGATCCATAAGGTCAAGTGAACAGTATTGGCTTTTACTCCATGATAATGCATATTCATTTTTCCTTGCTGCTACTTCCAAGAGGAGAAAAAATAAAGTATGCTCCTAATCTGCTTCCAGAAGTTGCACACCCTGACTAGACAAGAGAGTGAGAGTAGGTAACTGCCCCAGTAGTCATTAGTTAACATTCCTGGTTGTTACTCAGCATTATTCAATTCACAGACAACCTCCAACTGGAAAGCTCAATCATCTTTTCCACCAAGTATACCTCGATACCTTATTATACACAAAAGCCATTAGCATTATGAACTAGATGTGGCAGTGAGTCAAGACAGATTAGGTGGATGCTTCCATGCGCGTCCAAGCTGAAGTTCAATGTTGTAAATGCTGATCCAGGAGCTAAGATTCATCATGTGACAGCTAGAGATGGGAAGGGATGTGGCTCTGTATTCCATCCAGCTTCAGTACTCCATGTTTAATGAAGTCTCATGATTGAAACTGTATCTGTGTACTTGTTTTGCAAGTACAGTTTACATGGGAGTGTCATAAATTTGGCGGAATGGGAGAAGGATTAAAAAAACCCATTTTTCTGTGTGATGTCACTCAGTAAGACCAGAGGAAACAAGAGAGGCCCAGGGAAGCATGACTCTGTTCATTGCTCTAGTAAGGCGGGATGTACTCAAACACCTCTGTAGCCCAGAGGCACAATAGAAGGCACGTCTGCGTAAGAAAAGTTCCCTTTGTCAAAAGCCTGAAGACCTGGTGGTTCTGCTCATTCAGCACAATTCAAGACCTGAAAAAAGAACAGACAAGGGCCCAGAAGATGATTCCTTACCTGGAGTGATGGAAGTTAGTTGGTTTCCAGATCTGGTCATATCCTCCAAGTGCCTGTAAATCAAAGAGGCCATGGTAGCTTGGAGACTCTCTTGCCTAGTGACTTTCACTCCCACAACTTTCAAGTAAAGGCTTGATACCACGGATGGTTCCTGTTCAGTCCCCCTTCCCATTTAGCAGCTAAAGTAGTGCAAGGTACCTTTATGGCCCTAGAGAATTTATTTGGCTTTACTGCAGTCCTGCTTCAGCAACAGAGGCCTCTCTTCCAGTTCTCCAGCCTGGAGAGAGGATAGTAGATAACATATTCCAGGTTTGCAAAATGTTTCCCTGGCACGGGTATGTACTTTGGAATCCAAGGAGATCCATTACTTCTGCTTAAGTAGTGTTGGAACTGCACCAGATCACATCTGGAGAACACAGTCATCAAGTGCAGGAATTCCAGTGTTGCTGTTGTTGAGACTGGCTCCAACAAATGAAGTCAAGCTCATTGCACCAGACTGCTGTTCACCAAGGGCCCAAGGTGGGGCACAAGTGTAAATTGTAACTGGTCAATGTAAAAAGTAAAATAGTCCAGTAAAAGCATTTTCCAGGTAGCTTTCAACTGTTGCTCCATGAAGTGCATGAAGGCATAACACAGATTTTAGCGGTGGATAAACTTCTATATAACCACGAAGAAGCACTACAATAAATGGGAGTGGGTATGTGGGTAAGTACTTTGACTATTACTTCATTCTGAGGATCAGATCTGAATTAAGGCTTTTTGATTCAAGGAATTAATACAGACTTATCTAGAAAACCTGTAATTGCACAAACAAAGGGTTTGGGGTTTTTTTCCTTTTTGTCTTAGAACAGATTTAGCTGAACTCATCACCTTGAAAAGGATTCCCTTAAAGATAACTGTGTTTACTTACTGAGTGAAGAAAACTTAAGTTACAGACCAGATTTAACTAAATCATGCTCCACATTTGGAGTTTAAATATGTATTGCAAGCAGATTTCAAATAAAGTAGAAGAAACTTTTATTCGTGTGATCTACTCACAAGATATAGAAACAACAGAAAATTATTAACAGTGAAATGACAGTGAAAATGGCTACTTTTACTACCCATACTAGATTTCTAAACTGGTTTCTTCAGAAGACAACTGCTTTAGAATCCAGGAAGGATGACAACCAGATGAGATATCAAATAGATCTTCAAAATACCATCTGAAATACTCACGATCAAATTAATTCCTTGGCTAATCTTATGGAATAAATGGATTTACAAAAGGATTGTCTTCAGCAAGCTGAGAACCACTTTAAAAATTCTACAAATAGCCCAATACAAGGCAGAATTTGTACTCTCTTCCCTTTAACAAACTGTTATTTTCCCTTGTGTCATGCCTACTTTCACACGCATTTCACATTGGAAATTCACGTGTCAAGCTAATTTTTTTCCATGAACTAGGAACAACCTTCTTTTTTGGGCAGCTTTCCTCCAAAGAGAAAAGGTTTTCACATATAACCTCCTCTCTTCTATCTGTGAAGCAACCATGACCTCTTGTGGTTATCTAATCTAATCCTAAATCCGCAATAATGGGATTTACTGCTCTGAGCCCTTAAGTAATTCCCAAAGGATTCGAGTCTGTGCTTCAATGCTTTGTTAAACCAGGGCACAGAAAAATACAATTTTTTTCCATGAAGATAGAACTGCATTCTCTTTTCCTAATAAGTACTTCAAGCCATTCACAACTGCAAAAATGAGGCACTAAAAGGATTTAATCGTGTTAGTTCGGTCTGAATGAGGATGTTTGACCACGCACTTTTCATCCAAATTTAGTACCAGCAATATCTTACGCAGTTAGTGCAACCCCGCACAAGATTATTTCATTGATCAGACAAAGACCACGCCAATGCCACTGCTTGTTTGGTTTGCATGGACCTGTTCTTTCCAGTAGTGCAGTAAGTCAAGCTCTTTCACCAAAAATTTCATTTCCTCCACTTTCTGCTGTGAAAATTAACAAGCAATTACAGAAGTGTTCACCATCCATCCACTCCAAGGTACCTGAGCATGCACTACTACTGGTTCTACGTAACCAAAGATGAAAAATGTTACTTTACTTGATTTTCCACTATTTTTTTAAGATAACAAATGTGAGAATAAATGAGTATGACTAGATAACTCAGTGACACTTTTATAGAAATAAAAATCTTTGGTCAACAAACATTACTCAGAAACAGCATATGCAAACCAGCTCAGCAGTGAAGTTGATAGATAAGGAGAAAAATAGAATACGATATGAAGACCAAAGACTCTCACCAAAACAAAGCAACTCTGCCAGCTCCAGGTACCAGCACTTTACACCTGCCTGTTGCTCTTCATATCCTCACATGTACACAGCCCCTGTTGCGCCCAGCGGTTCTCATCTCTGAGGAGAGTGAACAGAAGGCACAAGTGACTGTACTCGTGCCTTAAGAGCTGCAACTCATCCACAAGGCAAACGTGGGGTGGGTTCTGCTACTGAACTAACAGGAAATGGAGCTAGGTAGATACAGACACCATCACTTCTGCTGCTGCACACAGGAAACAACGTATGTAGCATAAAGCAGGGTGTACAGCTGCAGAAAAGGAAGCTCCTGTAACTTGGTCCTCCAGAGTTTATCCATTAGAGCCTCAGATCCAATCACTAATGAGAGAAATAAGCAAAGATATACCTACCTGTTGCATCCCATAAGGAAACATCCCCCGCAGTTAGGGTGAACTCCCAGGAGACCTTACCTTAATTATTATAATATATGGATTCTCTGTGTTTACCATTCTCCACCCCTTTATTCTACGTTCGTATACTGGAAATTTCTTTTCAATTGTAACCCCCCCCCCATTGGCTCTCTTCTCTTAATCCCTCCTCCTCTGTACCCCTATTGGTTCCCTTACCCTTACTCCGCCCCTGGCCCTCGACCCATTGGCCCTGATGCTCTGCCCGCCCCTTCCTCCCCATATATAAATCTTGTACCCTGCCGTCCATTTTGTTTCCTGTCCCTGGATCCCTCCGTATGTGGATTTTCCAATAAACCCAGTTGCTGAACCCCCATACAGAAGACCCTTTCTGCCTCCTTTGTTGCCAGTTGCTGCCTCATCTCTCCTGTGGGTGTGCATGTGCCCCGCTCCATTGGGAGTGTGTGTGTGTGCCTGCTGTCCTTCTTCTGGCCCCTCGTGCTGAAGTGGCTTCCCCTGGCTGGGAACCCTTCTGGGAAGGCTGTGGCATTCACCACCGCCCCACGCTGTGGCGCCTACCTTTGTGCTCAAAAGGTGATCTCCAGACCCAGTCCAATAAGGATTTAAATAAGATGTTAGTTATCCATTAGAGATGAGTGGAGCAGCAGAAGGTACATAGCCTTCAGAACAAATGCTTTGAGCAGAGAAGCTAGAACCATATGTCAGGATTCTCCTGTGTATCCCAGTGCAAGTGAAAGCAGTTATTGCTGTGGTTTAATCCCAGCCACAAATTAAATACCATGCAGCTCTATGGTCACTCCCCTCAACCCCCATCATGTTAGGGAGGAGAACTGGAAAGAAAAGGCAAACCTTGTGGGTTGAGATAAGAACAGCTTAATAATAATAAAAAAAAAAGAGCTAATAATATAGTAATGATAAGTGGAAGGAGAAGGAGAAATAAAATCCAAGAGAAAAAGTGATGCACAATATGCCATCATTGAGCAGCAATCAGCTCCGTTCTGGGTAACTCCTCCAGTTTAAGTACTGGGCATGGCATTCTATGGTATGGAATATCCCTTTGGCCAGTTTGGATCACCTGTCCTGGCCATACTCCCACTTTTTTGTGCAGCTCCTCACAGCAGAGCATGGGAAACTGAGAAGCCCTTGGCTTAGGGTAAGCACTAATGAGTAGCAGCCAAACCATCAGTGTGTTGTCAACGCTATTCTCATACGGAATCCAAAAACCACAGCACTGTACCAGTTACTAAGAAGAAAATGTACTCTGTCCTAGGACAGTTATTTAAGTTGATAAAAATTTAAGAAAGCTTTTCATCATAGACTTCTGCAGTTCACAACATATTTCCTTATGTTGATCTTTATTTTCAGTGCAACTAAATGCTTTCAGTTTCTAAGGCCATCTGTGTACAAGCCTGTGGTGGTTAGAGAAGCAGAAGGTTGGAAGGAAGAATTGCTCCCTAAAAAAAAAACCAGCAAAAAACCCAATCAACAAAAACACAAACCAAAAACCAACACACACCTATTCCAGCATTTAATGCTAGGTTCTCTCTCATCTACCTCTGAAAATAGGTTGGATTCCTAAGAGCTGAAATAAAAGATCTAAAGGCAAAAAAAGTACTCCAGTGAAGGGAGTTGGGGAAACAGCTGGGGATACTAACATCATCGCAATCACAACTGAAACCAGAAGAACATAAAAATAAGCCCCAGTTAAACAGCATGACCATGATACCCTGGGCAAAACTGTCACTACAGTGTGGTTTACACTGGTATACTTATTGCATGCATATTACACGGTCATTTTCCACTTTTAGTCTTCAGGGCAATAGGATGATTTGGTCTGGTAAACTAAGGAAGGCATGTTCTCATTTGGCTTAGATTTGCCATCAGAATTCTCAAAACAGAAATTTTGAGAGATACTACTGGAATTCTAAAACTTACATAAAAATAAAGCTGTGTTCAAATTAGAGGTTTCACTGAGTAGCTTTTACAGAAATATCAAATAACATTTAATCCAGGCTTTTGAGACAGATTTTAAGTCTATGAACAGGCAGTGCAAACCCACTTGTATTTACTGAGGAAGTTACAAGACCAGAATGAAGGGAGAAAAAATGCTCTTGTAGGAAAGAGATTGTTCCTATTCAGTAAAAAATCTTGCCTATATAGTGAAGTCTCATTAAGTATCTAGTACCCTTATTTAACAGCTTCTTTGGAAGTCTTCTCACCCCACCTCAACCCCTCCCCAGCACAAAAAAGCAAGGTCACGTGATTAAAAATTCCAGCAAAAGGATAGAATCATAGAATCATTTATCTTGGAAAAAACCTCAAAGATCATCGAGTCCAACTGTTAAGCCTGCACTGCCAAGTCCACCACTAAACCACGTCCCTAAGTGCCACATCCACACATCTTCTAAATACCTTTAGAGATGGTGACTACACCCCTTTCCTGGGCAGCCTGTTCCAGTGCTTCCCTTTCAGTGAAGCAACTTTTCCTCATATCCAATCTATTGAAGCCTTTTCCTCTTGTCCTGTTGCTTGTTACCAGAGGAAAGAGACCAATCCCCACCTCACTACAACCTCCTTTCAGATACTTGTAGAGACCAGTAAAGTCCCCTCTGAGCTTCCTTTTCTTCACACTAAACAACCCCAGCTCCCTCAGCTGCTCCTCATAGGACTTGTGCTCCAGAGCCTTCACCAGATCCATTGACCTTCTCTGGACGTGCTCCAGCACCTCAATGTCCTTGTCATAGTGAGGGGCCCAAAACTGGGCACAGGGTTCCAGGCGTGGCCTCACCAGTGCTGAGTACAGGGGGACAATCACTGCCCTGGTCCTGCTTGTCACATTCTTTCTGGATTTTAGTAAGGCTTTTGATACTGTCCCTCAGAGCATCCTTCTGGACAAGTTGCCCAACTGTGGGATAAGCAGGTTCATGGTGCTCTGGGTGAAGAACTGGCCAAAGGACAGAGCTCAAAGTGTTCTAGAGTATGAAGCTACATATATCTGGCTGGCAACTGGCACCAGTTGAGGAATACCATTGGTATTCCTTGTGGTTAAATTCCAGAGGCTGTTCCGTTCAGTATGCTTATCAACAATCTGGATGCAGGAGTTGAATGCACCATTAACAAGTTTGCTGATGGTACCAAACTGGGACGTGTTGCTGACTCTTGAGGGACAAGAGGCCTTGGAGAGGGATCTACATAGATTGGAGCATTGGGCTACAATTAATGAAATTTTCCAAGTTGAAATGCCAGATTCTGCATCTAGGATGGAATAACATTGGACACAAGTACATATTGGCAAAGTGGCTGGAAAGCAGCCCTGCAGTCAGGGATCTGGTTGGCAGCAGGCTCAGTGGGAGTCAGGAGTGTGCCCTGGCATCTTGGGATGCATCAAACACAGCATCACCAGCTGGTCAGTGGGGAAGAAGGTACTGAGCTCTTCTCCCTGTTATCCAGTGACAAGACACATAGGAATGGTTCAAAGCTGCACCAGGGAAGGTTTAGTCTGGATATTAGGGAGCATTTCTTGGCTGATAGGGTGGTCAAACACTGGAACAAGCTTCCTACACAGGCGGTCAGTGCCCCATGCTGTTAGTTTTTAAGAGGCATTTGGAAAATGCCCTTAATACCAGGCTTTAACTTGGCCAGCCCTGAACTGGTCAGGCAGTTGGATTAGATGCTCATTTTAGGTCCCTTCTATATGAAATAGTCTATTTCATCAAGCTTATGTTCCCCAGATCTTAGAAGTTCTTGGCCCATCAAGTTTTCCCACGTTTGTCCTCATCTGAAAGATTAACAAAACCAAGAAAAATAGAGAATGATGACTTGGCTGCTGAACTGCGTAAGAATTTTTTCATTCTAATAATGCTGTCAATAAAAGTTCCCCTTTTCCCCATTTGACTCAGGATTCATTTTAAGCAATTTGCTCTGTCGAAACTAGGTTTTAGAATTAGTCAAAAATATTAAGCTATCCAGAACATTTTCCCACCTGCGTTATATATAACCTGTATTGTACAATCTTTGTGGTTCTTCAAAACCTGAATTTCAAATGAGCTATTAGGAAATACTGCATTTTAGCATAAGCAATTAGCATAAGCACTGATGCCAACTAATGCTTGCACCTGTCTCCCAAGGCAGTGTTACAAAATGTCCTTAACTACAGCAATTTAATCACTGCTTACTGCCTTGCTCTTAAAAAAATAACTGACAGAAACATCTCAAGATGGGCAAAGGACAGCTCACAACTGAATCTTCAGAAGGTGCCTCACTGAATCACTCACTGCAGTTACCTGATGTCTGCACTTCATGATGGCATCCCCCTTGGAAGGTATCTTCACCTGTAATGTACAGACATGATGCAGAAGGAAGCCACCAGTTGTCACTGAAAACTGCAGAGCAGTTGCAGAGCATCAGCAACCTGTGATGGAAGGGATCAATGTGCCATGACCAATGTCCATTAATCCAAGGCAAAGAATGTGGAGGTTTGACAGTGGGGTTGCATATTAGAAGTAAGGTATGCTACAAGCAAATTAATCATCATTCTGACTGCATGCAGTTGCAGAGCTAGCAATCTGACTCCTTAACACTGTTCTGTAAAAGGGTAGATTAAGTTTTAAGAATGACTTATATAAGTTTTATGTTGTATTTGTCTATGGCTGCTTCTAGCCCAGTACTCTTAGTATCAGAAGAGAGTAAACATACAGTGATACTTTCCCAAGATTCTTACGGTTTTGCCTTTTATCCAAAGCCTAAAATAATGATGCAATATAAGGAGAATGTGGTGAAAGAATAGGTAAGTTGTCATAAACCTTTTGCCTATAACCTGATTTTGCCAGTAAGACTCATCTTTGACAGCACATAGGGCCAGAAGGAAAGCAGGAAATAGCCTCCAGCAGCAACTGCACGGCATGGTGTTTGCTTGTTTCTGTTCCTGGTTTCCTCCTTTTTACCTGTTTGCATTGATCTGTGGAATCAGATAGCAGCAGTGAGTTCTTCACTTGTTCATTGTATGGTTAAACCTTAACTCATAGACTCATGGACTTCTGTCTTACAGAAAGTCTCAAGCTGTCAAATTTTCTGTATTTTTTTCAGCACATACCTTTAGGAATAATTGCAGTATTTATTTTGGTAGTACACAGATATGCAACCGACATTTTACAATAGGCAGGGGTTTCAGAGTGTGAGGATGCCCAGAAGGCAAGGTTAGGGATGTAAGCACTGACAACAGCCAGTTGCCTGCTCACTGTGCAGCTTTTTAGGCTGCTATAGACAAACAGGGACACAACCCCTGCCCCCAAGGAAGTCAAATGTGAAATAGCAGTATCAAACTTCCACAAACTTTATTAAAAATTACTTCAACTGGTGATTTTCAGGTATTATAAGAACATCAGTAGGGAAGACAGAGAACATCAGAACACTGCTACACTCTAAATGGTGTGTTAATTATATTAGTTTACTTATTGTAAGGAATAAACTGTGGCAGCAACTGGCCAAAACCAGGGATAACATTTTTCAAATTATGCAGGCAAGATTCCATGTAAACCAGAGTTCTTAATTCCATTGCTGCATTTTTTATGCAGTGTCACTTGTACATCCAGCCTGTTCCCATGTTAACAACACTGGGAAGCTGTCTCTAGGAAGTGCTTCACAAAAAGCATCTGTGAGGATTTGCTCAGAAGTACCTCCCAGTTATTTTTCCAGCAGTACAGAGTAGAAGACAAGACAGCTTAATTCCACAATGTCAGGTACACTACAGGCTACCCGAAATCAGACTACGTCCGTCGCTTACTTCCATTAGAAGCAGGATTCAGGCCAAGGAATCAGAGTAATTGAATCTCCAAGCCTAGAGAACTATCAGTGCGAGGAAAGCAGGCATGGCAGCTCATACCAAGACAACAGAACAATGAGTGCAATTCTGTGTACCTTGGATCCTAGGGTGGGTAGTTCTGGTTAATTATTTCCACTGTTTCAGTTACATGTTCTAGCCAGTACCTTTGGGAGTGCTGGTAGGAATTTTCAGCTCTACCTTTTTGATACAGTCAAGACTTAACACTGACTGATATTTGATCTGTAATGAAATAACATAATTTTTAAGGGCAAAAGGCCAAACTAAGATGAAAGTAACTGAGAGAAACCTGTGCCATATAAAGCTTACTACATAGCCCAGGTTAGGGCCTTGAGGAGTTACTACAGGCAGTCATATCTATGACATGAAAAGTTAGTATATATGCAAGGACAAGTCATACGTAACTATGTATAACATATTCATGCCCATTAGGAAGGCTCATAGGCATTATTTTATTTTCTTCTCTCTCAAAAGGCTCTTAATTCTCCTGTTAGTTACATATTAACCACACCACCAGGGCCAGCACCAGCGAAATCAGATTTTTGTGATAACTTGGCCTGTTCCCTCATTTTCACCTCTGCTTTTACCAGCAGATGCTTCCCAGTGCTGGATGCCTGTAGCAGAATCTGTTTCTACACTTGTGCAGGGGGCAGAAAGAACAAAGAACATAAAGCGCAAACTGATCTGGCTCCTGCTTAAGTCACAGTAGCCTCAGGTTGTTCCAAGGTGGATCAAGAACAGTTAATACATCTTAAAAACCCCCCACATTAAACCTGCTGCTATTATTAGATAGTAACTGCCTTTTAAAATGGGTCTGCACAAGATTCTCACCAACACTATCAGCCTTGCCTGCGCTTTCTTTCTAGCTAGAACAAAGCCACAACATTTACATGGTTCAACAACTGTCACATTCTAGTATTGCTGACCTTCTCTGAGAGAATGCCCTGAAGTTTCTCTTGGTTAAATTTTTGTTCCCAACCAGAATATTTGAAGGATTGCTGTGTATCCGAGACACTGAAGGACACTGTACTGGTGAAAGAGACAGTCTGAGACACAGTGGCAGCCATGCATGACTTAAAGCATGAACTGTCTGATTTAAATGCCTGCAGTCTAGAGCATGACCCCAACTCTGTATCTGACAAAAAAACTGGCTGTTTAAAAGTGAGCTGCAGCATTACTTTTTGTCATTATGATGCACAATGAAACAAAAAGGTTGCAGTTTAAAATATTATGTGCACCAAAAAAAAAGAGTGCACCCTAATTTCCAGGCTTGCCTAGGGAGGGGAGAAGATTGTTGCAAAGACAAAACTAACAGAAAAATCACATCAGCCCATGCTTATTCTTTTTTTACTCACATACTTTTGGTATTTGAATTCTTAAATATAAAAGTGAATGGGCAGTGAAATAGCTAAGACAGCATCTCAGCTGTGGAGAATATACAAACAGCAGACTATCTAAAATGACCAAAGTATGTACTTTATTTAAAAGAAGATGTGGATGTCCTGTCCCTGGAAGTGTTCAAAGCCTGGCTAGATAGGGCTCTGAGCAACCTGGTCTAGTGCAAGGTATCTCTGGAACTAGATGATCTTTAAGGTCTTTTCCAACCCAAACCATTCTATGATTCTATATTCTCTCCCACTACCCAGGTAAATGCAGCTAACCTTTCTTTAGCCTATACAGGCCTTGCACTCTTGTCACCATTCTCTGAGAACAGAATGAGCAGATTTTGGATCTGTGCCTGTATAGGTAAACACCTGTATATGTGTTAGAACAGGAGCCACACAACCAGATCGGCGCCTGACAGCCAGCACAAATCCAAAGGGCAAAGCTCTTACTGAGCTTTGAGTTATCCATCATACCACATACATTTCAGGAACAAGTATAAGATTAAAATAGTCACCAAGAGGAATGCTCACTGGCTGAAGCACTTTGATTTCTCCAAAAATCAGTTGTGCTGCTCAGCCACTTTTACAGTTAAGAGCTACAGGATAAACATTTTGGAAAGCAGGTCAGTTTCCTTCTGATGTCTGCAGATAACAAGCTTTGTACCTACCTTTCTGTTACCATTGTTCTCTCAGAATACATCCTGTTCAGACACACCAAGAGATAACAGTCTCTGGGAAAAATGTTGTCTGACAAAGACTAAGTACATTGCTTGGCTAATATCCACATTACCTCACAGGGAATATTTTGAGCTATCTGAGGCCCTGAGATGGCTCTTTAAAGAAAGACAGGGAGAACTTAATGGGAACTTAATGGGCCACAATCTGCTTGGTCCTGTGTCTGCTTGTTTGTTCACTTCAACAGCTTAAGTGCACCTGAACAAGCAAGACAACCAAACATAACACAGAAGTCAAAACATTATTAAAATGTCCATGCTGGTGAAATGTGAAAGAGAACTATTTCATGCAATACCCTCTACCTCTGTTCAGAAAATGAACTGCTGCATATGAAGCAACTCCTTAATTCAGCATGCATGGTTCTTATAGAAGATCCTGAAGCTACCCAACAATAAGCTTATTTTCCACAAAAAAGCCCCTATCTCAGATAAAATTTCACATTTATTCTGAAAATAAAAGGGGAAAGCAGAATCTGAACAGATGTTCACTGCAGAGATCAGCAACATTCTTAAGGTAAGCTGGAGTTCAAGGTACGAAGAATGAAGTACCTGACCGGAGCCCAAGAACCATGCAATTTAAATATCTGTAAGTCTTTACCCTGAATCAATAATATTTGGTCCATTAGTTAGTTAATTGGAGGGCAATTATACAAGTTCACCAGTATGAAAAAACCAGTTGCATCACTGAAACTTTACTGTAATCAAATGGAAGTTACTAAAATCATAAAAAATTGTAGCATCACAGGACCATAAGGAAGAATAAACTATTCAAATGTGGTCTTGTGAGAAGACTCAAAGCAAAGCCATCTAGGAGCATGGGTCTGCAGGAATTTGAAACATATTTTTACTAGCTTTCCAAAGGCACACTTATAAATGTTTTGAGAGCATCTATATAACTCAAACTTCCCTGTGCAATTGTTCTGGAACTGTTCCACCACAGTTGAAATGCTCATAGGAAATTCTCCCTGAAACCACAAGCTGACAAAGAAACAAACCAAGCAAATTCTTCTACCTAGGAATACTACTGGGAAACCAAAACCAAAACCAAAACCAACCAACCAACCAACNAAAAAAAAAAAAAAGGAAAAAGAAAAAAGTGAGAGAGAAGAAGTGAAAACAATAGCTTGAAAGAACCTTTTACCTTGGAAGAAGCCTTATACCCACCACCTTGTTCACCTCTTCAGAGCTGAGAAAAACAAACTTGACACAACTAAGTTTGAAAATCAGAATTATACTCAGTGTAAGTTGTGGCTCCCCCAGCAAGTACATCCCATCCCTTCTCTTCCTGTGAAAGGCAGGAAGCATTTCCAAATGCTCGAAAAGCATTGCTGTTCCCTTCCCTGAATCTGGTTAATTCAATGACAGAAACAATTCATATTCTAGCGCTGAAAAGCAATGTTTGGACACTTGTTAAAGACTAGTTAAGACTAATGACTTAACCATCCCATCAGGTACAAAGTCAGTATTGAACTACAACTAATTAAGTTACAGATTATTACATATAGAATTAAGCAAGTAAGTAGAAAAAGGCAGAATGGAGTAAGTCAATCACTTGGTAAGTCCAGTAGATGCCTTCTAGCTAGTTCCCCCTCAGCACTTTGCTCCTGTCCCCAAAGCGAAGCAGATGCCAATAGAAATGCACAGGATCTTTGCATATTAGAAATGTTTTTCTTAAATAATCCCATATTTATGCCATTAGTGAAGGAGGCTCAGATAAACAGATCATTTAATAGAGATGCTTTTGCCTGAGTGAATAAAAGTAAGACCAAGTTAACATGAACGTTAAGCATTTTAACTTCCCAGAACAGTCCATAAGGGAAAATCTTGCACATATACAACAACATATTCAATGAACTTGCCTTCAGGATATAAACAGGGGGCACTCTTATCTCAACCGATTACCTTTGGAATAGTTACCTTCATTAGCAGTCTCACTGGACATTAAACATTATTATTTAACCAGTAAGCTTTAATGCAATACAATCCCAAGACCTTCCCAAAGTGAGTTATTGTTATTATTTCACTTACAGATAACTGGGGAACAAAAGCTGTGCGATTTATACAGCATTCTAATTCCTACTGATTTTAGGATAAAAAATGAAACTGAATAATTCAGACATGACCCAAAAAAGGATTTAAAATGCTGACCTATAGGTGGGCACAACCCCCCTGCCCCAAAATGTGTAAGCAAAGCCTCACCATTGACTATTCCATGACCAAAAATGATCCTTAATCCTGAAGTGCTTCTGCCAGTTTCCAAGTTCTTCCCTGAAATGAAGGAGGGGAAAAAAATACAGACATACATCAGGTTCCACTCTTTGGGGTAAAAGCTTATCATTACCTCTGACCTGCTGGAAAGCAGCTCTGCAGAGAAAGGCCTGGGGGTCCTGGTGGACAACAAGCTGTCCAAGAGCCAACAGTGCTCTTGTGGCCAAGAAGGCCAATGGGATCCTGGGGTGCACTAGGAAGAGCATTGCCAGCAGGTCCAGGGGGTTGATTCTGGTCCTCTACTCAGCCATGGTGAGACTGCATCAGAAGTGGTGTGTTCACTTCTTGGTTCCTCGGTACAAGAGAGACATAGAGCTCCTGGAGCAACGAGTGGAGTGCAGTGAAGATGAATGGTCAACTGGAGGATCTGCTGAGGGAGTTGGGCCCGTTCAGCCTTGAAAAGAGACAACTGAGACGGGACCTCATCACTGTCTATCAGTATCTGAAGGGAGGGTGTCAGAGGATGGAGCCAGGCTCTGCTCCGTGGTGCCAAGCAACATGCCAAGAGGCCATGGGCAGAAATGGATGCACAGGAAGTTCCACCTGAACATGAGGAAAAACTTCCTTTATTGTGCAGGTGACAGTGCAGTGGAACAGGTTGCCCAGAGAGGTTGTGGAGTCTCCCTCACTGGAGATATTCAAGAATCATCTGGATGGAATCCTGTGCCCTGTGCTCTAGGACGACCCTGCTTGAGCAGGGAGGTTGGACCAGATGACCTACTGCGGTGCCTTCCAACCTTACCCGTTCTGTGATTCTGCGATCTGCAAAACAAAGCAAGACCGTAGGACTGCTATTAACTTGGGGAAAAAAACAACAACAAAGGAGTTACTTTAAGTGGCCGCTGTCTCGCTGTGCACAGCTTTCCCCACGCGTGCGCGCGGGACCCTGGGCGGCCGCCGGGCGTGTGAGGGGCGGGCGGAGGC
>VZTD01005548.1:902415-923956 GCA_013397725.1 Rhagologus leucostigma | reverse complement strand
GGAGCGGGGCCGCTCGCAGTCCCTCGGCCCGGGGGGGGCCCTGCCCGGCGCGGCCGCGGCGTTCGCGTCGGGGCAGTGCCCGGTCCCAGCCACCCACAGCCCCCGGGGTCGGACATGTCTCGCAGGCCCTCGGAAACCTGGGAAGCGCCGCTGCCGGTAGCAGCAGCGAGATCCCAGTGGGATGGAAAGGAAACAGTGCTCTTGGTGTGTGCAGTATTGTATTCGGTCAGAGGTAACTCCTTGGGTTTTGAAGAGTTGTCCGTCTCGATGTCTGGTGCTGGAGTTTCTCCCAGTTTTTAGCCCGGAGAAGCTGTCGTTGGATAGTAATTTTTTCCCCCAAATGTTATTTGTTTCATGGGCTAGTGCTAAAGTGGCCGTAAGAGTATTCAGAACGAATGTTGAGTGGCATTTAAACCATAAAGGAAGTAAAGTAAGTTGTGAGAGATAGGTGTGGCTAACTAAAAAGAAGTGAAAATTGCTGTACTAGTGAGCAACTGGGAGAGCATTATTCAACCTGGACTCTAGTGTTTAGATACTTTACCCTACAGTATTTGATCGAATTGTTCTCCATAAACATAAAATACCTTAGAGAAGGTGGAATTCCAGTGTTGTTAATTTGCGTGATAGAATGGTTGCCTGAGAGTTCTAGCAAATACTAAATGATGGTAAATGGAGGATGCCCTCCTAACTAGTTTGGGAGCAGGGGTCATGACATCATAGGTATCCCTTTGCTGTTTGTTTCCCCGGGAAACTTCTCAGGTAAACGTGCTTCTCCCCAGCTGACATTTTTCTTCTGCATATGCTTTCTTATCTGTTGTTGCTATTTGAAAATGCTTTCCTCAGTTTTCTTTCCAGTATAAATGGTATTATATATTCTTCTTAGTTGTTAGTTTATTTGTGACAGGAAAATGAGTGGCTACAGAAAAGAAGAAAATTAAGACATCACTGGTGCTAGTGTAGTGGCAGTCTGAGTGAGCTGACGTAGTTTCCATGATCCTTTTTCCGTCTGTCATTAAAACCTTCTACAGGAAGGCTGTGATAAACAAGCCTAGGAATGTCGAAGTCTGCTTATCTAGCAATAACTTACTGTGGCTTTTTTCTTTTAATCTTTAAAGATCATGGAGTAAAGGTAGCTTCCTCTCACTTAGATGCCTCAAAAGCCAGGCTCCAAATCTGGAATATTTTTCCAAAAGGTTTTACATTTTTCTTCATGCTGCTACTTGTTTTATTGTCTGTGGTGTTTTATTCCTAAAATTTTACTTACATGATAGTTAAATAAATACCATTAAGATGCCTATATAGGCATCCTAAGCAGTAAAACCACTTGACTCTAGTTATCCTCTAAATGCTTTTCTTGTATCATCAGAGTGTGATCAAAGTTATGATCGGTGGGTTTGACCTTTGTGACCTCAGTTTCGTTCATTTCCCCATGTTTTTATCTAGTCAATGTTATAAGTAATACCATTTTGTTAATCAGCCATTGCTACTCTCTGACTCATGCTTGCTTGTAAGTCGTCGCAGTGTGTCTCATTGACAAAATAATTTATCAATTATTTTCTTCTTCTCCCCAGTCTGTAACTGCTTTTTAGGAGCATGATTTTTCTCTGCTTTTTATACTTCTCTAGGTAGATGGAAAATTCCACCAAGCTGTTAGCACTGTTATACACTTCATATAGATGAAAATATTTATACAAGGTGGGAGAAAAACCCAAACACGGCTTATCTGGATCAAAGTTCACAGGCAGAATGTTAAGGTAGTGTTACTGAATAGACCCCTGTGGTCTGTTGGAAACTTGATGCTGATGGTACTTTAGCTACTGAAGAGTTTGAGAAAGAGACTTTGTAGACGTGAAAAAATGTGGCAGCATCACAAGTCCATGTTGATCTGGTGGTCTGATAAGTGCTCCCAAGGATTCTTTTTTGGCCTCTTTACTGTGAAACTTGTTTTCTACAGTTGATCTGGGGTAGGTGTGAAGCACTGAGTAGAATACTTAAACCAATTCTACTGAGTTCAACTGTGGAATTATGTAACTTCTGCTCAATTTCATGTAGCACAAAACTGAATAGCTAACGATACTGACGTGAGCGAGAAACTGTATGTTAGTGTTCTTTAGCAGAGCAGAGGAAGAACACGTCTTTTAGGGGAGTTGAAGCATAGTCTTTAAAAAGCTATGCAATGACACAATCTCTTGAATGAAATTTGCTTGGATTAAAATTCTTTTTTTTTAAATTTTGTGACAGTGACCCCAAGACAATCTCACATGATGTTGAATGTAAATTGTTTGCTTTGCATATAAATATTTTGAAATTTGGGCATGAAAACACCTTGAAGTCATCCTAATTGCTTTGATATTTCAGTAACAACTGTAAAAAAAAGATGGGAGGCCTGAGATATTGCTTGTCTGCGTTCTGTTGCAAGCTTTTGGAAAGCCATTGGAATGTAACAGTATTCAAACTATTTGGTTCACACCCTTTGTTTCCATGCTTTGAAGCACTCTACCTAAGGATTAATAATAAACTAATGCTCATACCTAAATTTAGGAGAAAAAATGTTTCCATGGTAACAGATAATAGATTTTTCTGATTGATATTTATGTATTTTTCTAAATATATAAATATATGAGTTTATGCTACTGTTGTAGACAAGAGTGTCTAATTGCTAAAAACTGTACAGTGATTTAGCATAAGTAAAATAGAAGGAGCCAGCTCCTAATTTAGAGGTCTTGACCCTAAATTTTTAGAAGGATCTTAGTGGGGTAGCAGTATAGATAAAATGGTGTTTCAGCTAGCTTTAAGCCTTAACCTTGGATTTTCAAGAAGCAGTCATAAATTGTAGATCTTAATTCTCCTATGGTATGCAGGAGAATCTTTATGTTTGCGTGCAAATGCACTGAAAAATGTCCAGTGACACAGCTTTTGTAAGGATGAGAGCCAAAAAGAAATTACGACACAACACAGTGGTGGACCTGAATCATCCTCCTTTCTCACAGAGCTATGATATGCTTTTTGTCTAGTATGACGTTAATGAAAATATCACTTCTCCTGTCAACAGCTACGTACTATTTCTCACGTACAGGCTGTTCCAAAAATGGAGATGCTGACATTAGTTTGGGAACGGTAGCTGAGTAGAATTCTCATCCTCGTCTTTGTTTACAGGGAGGAGTGGGAGTATGGGGCTTCTAATAGGATATCTAACTTCTGCCTTCTTTTTTTCACCATCGGTTGTTGTTATGGTATCTAAAACACTAAATCAGAAATGCAGAAGTTTGAAGTCTTTAGAGTACTGGTACTTGTTTTCTATGTGTGTGTTGCTTAACTTGAAAGGGAGCAAGCTGCCAAGTCTGATTGTAGAGAAGTTGCCTTAGGTGAAACTGAGCAAATTGCCCAATCCTATGCAAAGAATGAAAGTTGTCGAGGAGACAAGAAGGGGGGTAGGGGGGTGTATGTGTGTGAAAACCCAGTTGCTGGCAGGCCATGCTAAAGGAGGGAACTGTTGAACCTAAACAAATAGCCTCGAGAAAGAAAGAACAAACCTGAAAAAAAAAATTTGCCTCGCTTGTCACAGATCAAACAACTTCTGTGCAACCTCTTCCCAAGTAAGTTTTAGCAAGTAAGAAATGCATTGTGCGTGTCCTGGTGATGGCTTTTTAAAAAACTAGATCTGAAAAGGACATTAAGTCCTAGTTTAACATTGTAGACAATCACACATTTACTGAGTAATCATTAACATTCAATTCAGTCTTATTTCATGTATTTATTAACTTCATCAGAAGAGACTGAAAAGCCAAGATCTCCTGTGGGGCCTTGTGTTTTAACCTCAGCTGACAGCTAAGTACTGCACAGATGCTTGCTCACTCCCTGTCGAGGTGGGGGGAGAAGCTGGGGGGAGAGGGGAGGTAAAACCCATGGGTTGAGATAAGAACAGTTTAAGAATTGAAATAAAGTAAAATATAATAATAGTAATAATAATGATGTTAGTGATAACAATGATAATACTAATTGTAATGAAAAGGAGATAGAAAGAGAAATGAAACCCAAGAAAGACAAGTGAAGCACAGTACAATTCCTCACCCCCTGTTGCCCAATGCCCAGCCCGTCCCCAAGCAGCGATTGTCTCCTCCTGGCCAATTCCCTCAGTGTACACCGGACATGATGTTCTGTGATACAGAAGATCCCTTTGGCCAGTTTGGGTCAGCTGTTCTGGCTGTACTCCACCTCAGCTTTTTGTGCATCTCCTCATGGGCAGATCCAGGGAAGCTGAGAAGCCCTCGGCTTAGGGTAAGCACTACTTAGCAACAGCCAAAACAACAGTGTGTTGTCATCGTTATTCTCATACGAAATCCAAAAACCACAGCATTGTACCAGTTACTAAGAAGAAAACGAACTCTGTCTCAGCTGAAACCAGAAGTGTTCTTTCAGTGTTAAAGGAATTGCTATTCTATATAGGTTTATCCCACTCACATCACAGACTAAAGATCTAGTTGTCTAATATCTTGGGTTGTCTAGTATCTTGGTAACGTTGACACAGTTATGCTGAACTTTATATTGCCTTTGTAATTTGTGTTTCAGATTGCAGATTTAAAAAGTCTGCAATAACTTTCTGCTTCTCAACTCCTTCTCAAATTTCTTTAGAAATAGGCTTTTTAATTTTTAATTCAGTGTCCTAGAAGCCTGGAAATTAATTTCGTGAGCAGTTGTCTCCTGGCTTGGGCGCAAAGGGTTACAGTGAATGGGGTAACATCAGCCTGGTGACCAGTCACTAATGGGGTTCTGCAGGGCTCCATTTCAGGGCCAGTTCTCCTTAACATCTTTGTAAACAACTTGGATTCGGGACTCGAAGGCATACTAAGTAAGTTTGCCAGTGGCACTAAATTGGGAGGAGCTGTTGACTCCCTCGAAGGCAGAGAGATCTTAACACAACAGAGGGCTGGGCACTAAAGTATTGCTGGTCTAATGCAGGATCTAAAAAATACTATCAAATTTAATAATAAATCTATCTTTGGCTCCAAGTTCTGAAACAAAGCCTTCCTCATCTCTGCTCTCTGGTGATCAGTGATAGGACCTGAGGGAAGAGCATGAAGCTGTGACAGGGGAGGTCTAGGTTGGATATTAGGACAAGATTTTTCACCCAGAGGGTGAATGGGCACTGGAACAGGCTCTCCAGGGAAGTGGTCGTGGCACCAGTGCTGTGACCACACAGTTCATGAAATGTTTGGACAATGCTCTCAGACACATGGTGTGATTCTTGGGGATGGTGCTGTGCAGGGCCAGGAGCTGGACTCAAATGATCCTTCTGGGTCCCTTCCAACTCAGGTTATTCTCTTATTCTATTGTTGTGGGTTGACCCAATGGTGAGCTTTACCTCAGTCAGACCCAATACATCTGTGAACCCCATAATGTTTAGATTTCAGCAGTCCTGTAAAGGAAGAAAAGTAAAGTAAAAATAAAAGCCTCTCTGACCACTTTCCAGATGCAGAGAAACTGAGTTCACTTTCCATCTTTAGGTGGAAAAAAGACAGTGGGAGTAGAGGTAAGCAAAAGAGAAGGAAAGATACTGTAGTAGGGGTCTTCAGTGTCATGAGTGATATAGAGGTCATCAGTGTAGGCTGTGTCCAGATTATTTCTAGCCATAAAGGAATTAAAGGAAATAAAGTGGAACTGTGAATCAAATATTTTTTTCTTTTTAATTGACATTTAATGAGTCAGATAACCAAAAATTGTTAAAGATCAAAAATAGAAATGGGTAGAAGACAGAGATTTTTGAAGAATGAGCTAATTTGTAGATTCTTGAATATTAAGCTGTGATTTATAGCTCACAAAGTCCCTAAATGCTTATTGTCATGTGCTTTCAATGTAACTGGTTCTGTGTGATCTCTTTTTTGAACACAGCTTCTGGCAGCAGTGTAGTTCAGTGTAATGAGGTCTGCTCCTATGAGGAATCATTGACATGCTAATTTGTCATCTTCTTTCTTTTTTTCTTCAGTCTCCCACAGTCAAATCACCCGCTTGTACAGTCGCTTCACCAGCCTGGACAAAGGAGAAAATGGCCCGCTTAGGTGGGTAATTCAGCTATACTTGCACTGGCACAAACATCTGTATTGGTGGCTTGCTGTTGCAGGATGTCTGCATGTTTTTCTCATTGGTAAATCACTGAGGCTGTTGTAACAAGTTCTTTCATACCTACTGTCTACATGAAAGGTTTAATTGTTGAACTGAGGTGCTCTCAGTACCAACTGTCTTTACTGTAGTGTTGAAGGTTTGTAGCAGTTAGTATGAGAAAATTCAGCTTTGGTATTCAAAGTCTTATAAAAATGTTCAGAATTGTGAAACAACACTTTCAGATTGTTATTTCTTACCTTTCTTTATGTGTTGCTTCTAGTATTTATTACGAGAATGGTTCTGCTGTGTCATCTTTCTCCTGGCTTTCATAAGAAAAAATATCCATACTTATTTGTTTCTGATATCCAGTGTCTTTTAACACTACTTGGATCTGCAATCCATTTACTATACTTAACTTTGCACCTCTTGTTGAACACCCATATCTATTAGTATGCTCAAAAATAAAAAAAGAGCTGGAATCAAGTCACTGTGACTAAACATTCTATTCTTTAAAGTGGTAGTGCAGAATATTCTGAGATCTTTAGTGTGTGTTTCCTGTCTACGATTCAAAAACTACAGAAGTGAACTGGTTTCTTACAGCTTAGTCAATTAAATAAAGATGAGTCTTTAACTTTATCTGTAAAATATTTTTCATTTTGACTGACCAAGTCTGCTGGAAAAAGTATTCTCAACCAAAAGGTAAACTGTGGTGAGATGATGGCCTGTTAAAATATATCTCTGCCTCCTGTTGTTATTCTGAAGCCTTCCCTACTCTCAGGGATTTTGTTTCCTATTGACCATATAGCCACAGCACACAGGAAAGCTGGAGAAGAATGCAGGAGAGAGTAGGAAGGGAAAAGGGACCTTGTCGTAGCACAGTATGAGATCTGGCTCTTATGGAGTTAATTTCTTTCATAGCAGCTCTATCCCAGTCAAATTCAGTGATTCAGGCATCACCTGAGGTTTTGTATGTGATCTTGCAAAATATGACTGTAGGATGCACTATAAACTCAGAAAAGCTATAGGCCTACCTATAAACCAACCTAAGTGTAATGATGGAATCACCTCTTAAAAGATCAAAGTGGCAAGTTGTAAGATACATGGTCTTTGGCAGTACTTTTGGCTTACTGCAATTTCCTTTCCTGAAGGAAATGCGCAGTTCCTTCTAGTGCCACGAATTGCTGACTTCTCAGGATTTAAGTAATTGGATGTGGAATTGCATGGTAAACAGAACTACAGAGTGATTATTTTGGGTTAAAAATACTCTCCCTCCCCTTTTGGCTTGTGTAGGTTTTGAAGCTGATTGACTTCAGTGATTTGGACTGTGGCTGTACTGATTTCTAGACTTGCGTAGCTGTAGGGATGACTAAATGGATTGTGTGTGTAAAAAATTGGCTTAGGATGGGATATGCAGGAACTTCCAAAAGCCCACTCTGACACTAAAGCCAGTGTATTATATAAATTGTAACATTGGCAATTCTGATGTGGAGATCAACTGATGAGATTGTGGATAAGTTTAGTACTCTTTATGTTTAAAATTATTTGGAAAAGAACATTAACAGCCTTTTCAAACTTTACATGTGAGTTTAATATTCATTGATGAATAAAGGTGATGGCTACCAGATGAGTCTAGCACAATTTCAACCTAGGATGTGTTCTCCTCCAACACTAAATCCACTTACTGATTCCGTCAGGTTTGTATAAACTTCAAAGTGATTGTACTCAGTTTATGTAAGAAGAGTAATTGATTAAGTACACTATAAATGTCTGTTGCACAATGCTCAGTTTCACAGTATTATGCATCAGGAGGAGTTAGACTTCCATTGCTGATGATCATATGGTACTTAGGAAAGGAAGTGGAGGTTGTTTGGAAAATCCCAGCAACTGTGCTTATTATGATCCCTTAACTTGCAGTCTTGGCCCCTAAGCATAGCCCACTCTCAAACATGTCTGACTTAAGAGTGGCATTCAATTTTTTAAACTTGTTCTCATACCCACAAAATGCAGAAACTATTAAGTTTAAGTAATAGAAAACTACTTCCTGAAAAATAAAGAATGAGGAGAGAGCAAGAACTACAGCTTGGAAGGTCATAGGTGTTGGTTTCTGAGCTACAGCTCAAAGAGAACTTGCTGCTTTAAGACAAGTAAGAGGAAGTTATGACTTGCTTACTACCACCAAAGTAGTTTAGAGAGTATGTCTTCTGTCTGTTTCCTGTGAGCAAGAATTGTTTCCGTAAGGATGACTTATACCTTTGACTTACAAATCAAACATGACAAAATCACTCGTGACCATGATTAGGAAAAGAAGTGTTAGACAGTTCTTTATGGCATGAAATAAATCTTTAAATGTGTACCACCCATCTGGAGAAAGGCAAAGTAAAGAGCCCTTCGTACAGAAGATCTGGTAGATGATGATTCATCCTGGTAGTTATGGAACTATAATCAAAAGCAGAAGTCTTTTCTAGCCAGATGTTTCTGTCGAGTGTACCTATGTGCAATTTCAAGGCACTTTGTTTTTAAAGAGTTACGTAAATGAAGTATTAGAGATGGTTATTGGTAAAGACAAAACTTGGTCTTCCAAAATTTTTTGGTTTTTGCTTCCTTTTTTTCCTCTCACATATTTATTCTCTAAGTGACTACAGCCATTTTTACCTGCAAAAGTAAAAATGTCAGGTTTACCTTCACCTTTCTTTAAAAGTGTAGAAAAATCTTATATTTTTCCTTAGCTTCACTTTTTCTAAATAAAATGATTAAGTTCCCTCAGACTTCCACCATCTGAACAAAACCATGTTGGAAAAGACAGGACAAAACTGTTCTTGAAAATTCTTTTGTCACATTTGATTTCAATATTGCAACATGCTAAGTTGCCAAAACAAAAGATTGATACCCTTGGATGTCCATAGCTACATCTGAATTATGAAATCTGGAACATACTTGTTCTGCCTACATCCTAACTATAGCTCAGGAGGAAACCAGTGTGCATGTTTCCTTACTTACATGCTGATTTCCAATATGAGGAAATAGTATAGCGTGAACAGGATAAGTATGGGTTGGCTTAGTGAGTCTCCTTGTTGGGCTGGTAATGTAGTATACACCACACAAGAATACCTTTGTTCCAAAGTTTGTCTACTAGTAAGTAGCTCTAGACAGACATGTATAGAGCTATAAAGGGAGATACTTACCTAAACTGCTATCTTTGTATGTAAGTTTTGTATGGAACCTCCCACTTAACAGTAGTTTCTTGTGCACTGGGGAAAAGACAGGTTAAGCACTTGAGAAGTAGTTTTTACTATACAGTAATGGGTATAGCCTGGTAAATGTGGGAGAAGGAAGGAAGGGCAAATGTTCTGAAAGCTGGTACCTACAGAGAATAGACACTCTGAGCTGTTTCTGCATGTCTCATGCTTATAAAAGCTGTTCACACACGTGTCTGATGGAGAACTTCAGAAAGCCTCTGATCCCGAGAGAAGGGTAACATGAGCCAGCCAGGCCATCTGTCAGTCTTCGTCAGCTGACTGAACCATCTGGGTCTGGAAGGGTGTCAGGCTTGTTCTTATTAGTTCAAACTGATACTGCAAGATTGTAAAACATAAAAGCTAGCTCTCTGAATGTGGAATTCTTTACTTTTGCTCAAGAAAATGCAAAGCATTTTTAGCTTTTTCTAAAATAGAAAAGACAGGAAGGATATGGGTTTGGATTGGAAAAGACAGGGTACAAGAATAGTCTATGCTTCCATCTTCAACCACACTTCATGCATGCTGCCTTTTTTCTTTCCTTCCGTATTGCTCATCTAATTATCACCTTTTTGCGTACTTCTTGGCCTTATGTTTATGAAGCAATTAGTGCTCTGATAGTTAAGCAACTTTTAACGTTTGGGTAGCGCGTGTGTAAGGATGGAGTTAGATGAGATGGCTGACGCAATCCCGAAAGAGGGAGATATTAGTATTCTTTCCCCATAACTTCTCTAGGCTTCCAGTACTTCATTGTCAGCTGTGGTGCTCTTAGATTTTCTGAAGTTCTTGAGCTGCCTCAAGTTGCAAATTCAACAGAAAGATAATCGGAGAGGAGGAAGGTAGGGAGTTTTTTATGGGGGATACATTAGACCACCAAAAGGTTAGATGAATGACAAAGATGATGTTAGCAATGGAAGGGAGCAATGGAACCTCTTCAGTAGTAACCTCTTAAATCTTTTTGACCAATTTGCATGATACACCTTATTGCTTTTAATTATTTCCCTTCAAGTAATTTCTTGTTACCTATATCCTCTGGGCATCTTTCCTTTCCTTTACCACTTCTGATGTGCATATATGTGGGGTTTTTTTCCTTTCCATTATTTTACTTTTCCCTCAGCTCTAGATACCCCTCCTCATCCCTGGGGAGGGAACAGTGCTTTGCTACCTTATAGAAGTAACAGAAGAATCAACAACCAGAAATGGAAGGAGAAAAAGGGTCTTGGAGGCTTCTTGCAGCCTTTGAGATAAGGCAGAACCACCTTTACAGTAGGGATCTGCTCTGTGCCTTGGAGGGAATACTCATGCTTAGGAATACTTGCCTTGCTTAGGATCTGCAAATTCTTCGCTGTAAAGTACATATAATTATGAATACACTGGCATATGTATTAAATGGTTGGCCTGCATAATGTTCACATGCAGTTAAAGGTTGCTTTGCATGTTGCATTTAAGCAAAGGTTTCATAAGATACCTTAGAAGAGCCTTGTTGCCCATGAACACATAAGAAGTAGAGGGTATTAAATTTTGTGTAAGCTCCAGCTTCAGCCAAGTGAAGTTGGTCCCTAATGACTGCAGGAAAGCTTAGCTTTATAAAGTGGAGAATAACTTACCTCACACATTCATTTGCTTTTATGGCTGTTGCAGCTATTTCAGTTATAATGCTCATTCAGTAATGTGCTCTTAATAAGCAAAAGTGCTCTACTGCAATCCTGATAATGACAGGACAAATAGATTTGAAACCTGAGGAGTTATTTGTGGTTAATTGTTAATCTCCTGTTAGAAAACAGAATCACTGGAGGCTGAAATGCCAAGTGTATACTGAGGCTGAATAGTTAAAAGTCATGATATGTAAGTAAAAAATTCTGAAGCATTAGGATTTTGCTCTACATGGAAGAGAGGGCAGCTGCTGCTTTTAGGTTGTAAAGTTAGCATTGACACTGAAGTTCTGTTGTTAAAATATTGTTATTAGGACATAGGCTTTCCACATCACTGCATCTCCTGCTTAAATCACTAATGCATACTTTGCCCTTCAGCTATAGCTTAAAATGCAGCAGTCCTGAAGGGTCTGGTAACAAGTTGATTGTCCTAAACAGATGTTAACTTTGCCTATTAAAAATAACACAGACCTAGTCAGAGCAGAAGTTTGCCAGGATAACTTAAAAGTATGGTCATGTTGCTCTGTTACAAGGTCAAACAGTTTAACCACGTTGTAACATGCACTGTAATTGGGAGTCTTAACAGTGACTGGGTGCAAGAAGTGCTTTAGAATACATTTAAAACTAGAATGTCTTGCTTCTCTGCCTTTCCCAAGCGAGACTGGTGATAAGGTCAGCCAATTTCTTTCTTACCCTGTTGTTAATATCACAGCGTTATAAAAGGCTTGTATATTTAAATAATCTCAAAATTTGTTTGTGTTTACTTTAGTAAGCCAGGTTTTTGGTTTAATGATGTCATGAATCAGACCTTGTTGCCAGTTTAGTTAGTGAGCATAGTTTTGAAAAGTAGCAAACATTCAGTAACCAAGTTTGAGACTTTGATCCCAACTTCAAAACTAGCAGGACTGCATTTGACTTGAAGGGAACTGCCAGTATTTCTGGAGATTGGGCAGGAAATGTCAAGTTATGCATCCAGACAGGATAGGGTGGGGGTTTTTTACAGCTTAACCCCCTTGCTGTTTGCAATTTAAAATCTAAATGATTATGAAGTACATCTTACACTAACTGATAAGTTGCTGTGTTCTGTTGCAGGGAAAAACAAACCAACCAAACCTGCTCACTAAGACACATTTGGTGTGTCTGCCTTGGTCACACCAAGATTACCCACTTTCCTGTCACTGACAGTCTGTTAGGTTGAAAGAAAAGAGAAAATATTAGTGCAATTCTAATAAGAGAATGAAGCCTGTGCTCATGTCCTACTGTTCTAAAATGTGTATACAGTACAACTCATGATGTCTTTCAGATCAGAAGAATAACTGTAAGCATAGCTGTGTTTATATTGTGCTGTGTACATATAATCATGAGCAGAAAAGAGAATGGCTGGCAAGAGCACTGAGTATTTGCCTGTACTGGTGAAGTTACATCTGGTGTACAGGTGCCTGTAGAAGTGTAAATTTACTACTTTAAAATAGGAGTACTGCTTGGTTGAAGCTAAAATAATCTGAAATTTGGCATTTATTACAAGATACAGATCTGTTGCATAAACAAAAAAAATCTATTGGAACATGCTAATGACCTATAGTATGCTTGGAGAAGTGTGGTATTCTTCCAGAATCTGAAATGAGGCAGTCTGGAAAAGTCATGACAACTCATATGATTAAGTACCAAAATAATTATTAAAAACCCCAATCAATATTTTCATCTTGGAGCCATAATTTCTTTCAAAGCAACTTCAGAAGCTTTCCTTTTCTTACATTGCAAACTACTTGGCATCATTGCAGTAAGGTTTCTAGCACAAATTATGTTAGTGTCTGAGAAGTGTTGTTAACATGATAAATGAGCACTGCTAGTTTGTAATGGAATATAGGTTTGGCATTGTCTTTTGCTTTATTTTGTGCCATTAGTCATAAAGAAAAAAGGATTTTAAAAGTTGCATTTTCAAATCACCAAGTGTCTTGCTGCAGAAATAGAATTCCATGGATGTTTTACTGTGAATTCTTTTTAAGCAGCTTCTTCTCTGACTTCAACTTCATGCTCACTTCTTGTGTTCTTGCTTTACTTAGCCGTGAAGACTTCCAGCGGATTCCAGAGCTTGCCATCAATCCACTCGGAGACAGAATTATCAACGCCTTCTTTCCAGAAGGGTGAGTTTCAACAAACTGAATTTGTGAGCAGGCACAAAATTTGTAGTTCATCAGAAGTTTTCATAGGAGTGAAACGCTGATAATTAAGGCACAGAATTTGAATTTACGCCTCAAACTTGCCATGCACTGTGTGTGGGTACATTGTTTCCTCAGCATATTTTAATTCTCTCAAGAGAAATTCTTTACAACACTTTTTTGTGCTTTATCTATTGACAGACTCAGGCTTCTGTCAGAGTTTTCCACTCTTCTTCCTAAACTACTGAACACTTCTGAGGAAATTCCAGGCCACGTATGGACTTTGGTTCTTAAAGCAAACTTGCATCAACGCTATTCTGTATAAAGTAGCATTACCATTAACTAATTTGGTCTTATTGTATCTGATATAGTAAGTGTACCATTGTTATTAGATTGGCTTTTTTGGTTGGTTGATTTAAGTTTTTTTGCATTTAAGACATAGATTAAGACACTTCTAACACAAATCCAAAGAGATGATCAAATTTGCAGTGCTGTGTCTCTTCATTATACCTCTCTGGATTCTTCTGTGGAATCTGCTTCTCCTCTTGAACACAGTTGTCATTACTGGTTGATGGAGATCGAATTGTCTAATCAAGTCATAATATCAGCTAAAACCAGGCAGGGTTTACTGAATAGAAAGCAGGCATCCTGGGAAGTATTTTC
Organism: Rhagologus leucostigma; assembly: GCA_013397725.1. Taxonomy (NCBI): domain Eukaryota; kingdom Metazoa; phylum Chordata; class Aves; order Passeriformes; genus Rhagologus; species Rhagologus leucostigma. The sequence continues at coordinate 910,150 of VZTD01005548.1, read as the reverse complement.
ATGGCTGGTTCCCACGGAAACTAGAAAAGAGAACTCTTTGTCAGAGAGCGATGAGCAATGACAGCCCCACAGGCAGGAGCCAAGGGTGACAGCAAAGCTGGAAGGGGTGATGTACTTGCTGAAGAAGGGCACGCACCTGAACACAAAAAGCAGAGCAGGTCCAGTGACCGTTGTCAGATCAACCAACAGTCCAGTGCTTGACAGTGGTGAAACTAGTATCAAGTCAATCCAGGGAATCAGGGTCTAGATGGGCAAGATACATTGCTGCATTCAGGCGTAGCAGCAGCATAGCTCAGGCAACGGCTAAGGGTGAGGGCTTCAGCTTAAACAGACTTTGCAGGTAAGGGAAGGGGAGCCCTCAGTAATACTTCTCACAGATTTTTTTTACGCATCATACTTCATAACAGCACAATCCCAGCTTGCAACAGCATAGGCAGCCAAACCCTGGGGAGGTGAGAATGGAAGAGTTCACATGGTCTTGATGCTTCAGATATTAATGGTCTTCTTTACTGAAATGAAGAGCCTGTATAAGGTATGCTAAAAACTGACCTGCTGAAATGCTTACGCAGAGAGGACCAGGTGAATTTCCGTGGATTCATGAGGACACTAGCCCACTTCCGACCCATAGAAGATAATGAAAAGAGCAAAGACCAGAATGGACCAGAACCACTGAACAGCAGAAGTAACAAGCTCCACTGTAAGAAATGTGAACCTTCCTATAGAATCAATTATTTTTCCTTCTTCTTTTTGCTTGGGTTGGGGTTTTTTTTTCCACTTAGGAAGGGAGGAAAGGGGCTTGGGATCTTCTGCACAGTTATTTCCTGTGGAATGATATCTTCTAATGCCTGATTTTTTTTTTTTTTATTTACTTGGAAGCTTATCTGTTCAGAATGTCAACAGTTGAGCCATTGTTATATTAGAATTTGGTGGAATTTGTTGACTCTTGAGTAATAGATATACTTTGCAAAATGTCTCATAACGGAAGTATTTCAAAATGGTTTGTATTCAAAATGATTTCAGATTTAGAAGCCGCATCCCATACATGAATGAGCTTTTCTGCTTATTTCTCCAGTTCTTCCATGTAATATAGTGGTTTTTTCCTCACCTTCAGCTGAGTACTTTCTTAAATATTTGGATGTCTGCCTACAGTATATGAGCAGAATGCTCTTTCTTGCTAATCAAAGTTGGCAACAGTCCTCAGAGCACTTAAAATTTCTGTCATATCTCATCCAGAATATAGTCAAAGAGAATGAATGGTAGTATAAAAATGGTTGGCTCTGAAATTAAAGGACTAAATGTATCTTAGTGATAATTATTCTTCCATGACTTCGAGTCTTGAGGAAATATCCTGCAAGCAGAGTGTTTGTGAACGTAAAATTTTTCCATTATTGGCAATAATGCTATTCCTGTGTGTGGTAGTGACACTTTATGGAACTGAGCATGAGTTTTATGGTGAATTAAAATTCTACACTAATTCTCTTAAAATAATTTACAAGTACTTAGTTTTGTTGGTTTTCTTTTAGATAAATCTATTGTTATGAAGAAGAATAATGGTACTTGAATTCAACTGCTCTTTCTTTCTTCCCTGTAGTTGCTTTTCGATTATACGATCTAGATAAAGATGACAAGATTTCCAGGGATGAGCTTCTCCAGGTAAATAGCACAGGACTGCTTTGAATGACTCAATCGTGAAGTCCTCTGTGACTTCATACCCACTTAGATGAGGGGAGTTGCAACAGTTTCCTCAACTGCTGGAGTAATGTGGTGGCTTTGCTTACCTCTGCCTTAAAGCTTTATATATGGTATGGGACTTTATTCTTATTTGGTAGGCTAGGCAGATCCTGTTGGAAGTGACACCTAAATATTCAACAAATACACTAAGCACCTTAAGAACTACCTTCTATAATTTTCAAAGGTGCTTCTAAAAGGATTTCAAAAGGACAGTCACTGAGGTGGGTTAGGTTGTTTGCCTGACCCTCTGTGCATCCTCTCAGTAGAATAAAACTTCTTGAAATTGCAGCAAAGGTAATCAAAGTTCATCAGTGCTGCATATGTATGAAAACTAGGCTTGTGCTAGGAGTAATTACATGCTACTAATCCTGGGAAGTACACATGGCAATTTGTGGTTCCTGATGTAAGAAAAAGGTTTGCTTTTGACTGGAACTGCCCTCTTCTGTCTGCTCAGAAAATGCTTTACTGACTTTGGAGGGTAACGGCAGTTATCACTGGACCTTGTACCTTCAAGATTCTTGTAGGCAAACATCTCAAACAGCAGATATTCAATCAAATGCTGGTATGTTTTCTGGGGAAAAAAGTGGAAGCACTGGACAAAATGATTCATTCCTAGTTCCAAAAGTTTTCTCTGGCTTCTGCCTCTTCCTGCTGCCTAGTGAAAAAGCAGGATTCTTTGTCAATGGCAGCTGCAAAAGATACGTGCATTTCCTGAAAGACTTCATGTACAAAGGACAACAGAAGTAATTTCTGTCTAGAAATTCCTTCAATGAAAATCTTGTGTTGTATTATTTTGACGGTACACATAAGAAGAAAGCACTAAGAATGCTTCTGTTCGTATGTCAGTGATGGTTATGTTGTGTGCTACAGGTATTACGGATGATGGTTGGTGTAAATATTTCTGATGAACAGCTGGGCAGCATTGCTGACAGGACAATCCAGGAAGCTGATCAAGATGGAGATAGTGCCATCTCCTTTGCAGAATTTGTAAAGGTTTGTAAACTATGATTTTAATGACTAAATGAAACTGCTCAGTAATGAGCAAGTCATTCAGATAAATGCAAATGAGAACAGAGAGGAAGTCACTGAAATAGTTGTGCCTGCATTTGGGCAAAGCCTTCTGCTAGCTTTTTCTTCCCTTTATTAGTCATGTTTTGCGTTTTTTTTAATACTGTCAGGGTGCTAATAATTAATCCACATGTTTCTTTATACTCTTTACATAAAGCTACAGCCCTGAACATACTAAAGAATTTTCACTACTTGTTTTGCAACTGCTCCTTTCTACACAAGTAGCCTGACTAGCACAGTTAGAACAGATGAAATCTTCTGCTATAATAGCACTGATCAGTTTTCACTTGTAGATTGCATCTGTTAGGAACACAACTAATACTGGTATTCAAGTTCCTAGCTCTGGTACTTTGAATTACATGTTTTGATAGTCAGAAATAGGTAATAGTAGGGAGCCATTTGATAGTCAGTGGAGAAGGTCCTGTAGCAGAACAATTTCAACGACCTAATGTCATGCTGTTGCCAAGAGCAACTAGACTTACCTTGGAGATAACAAAAAGACAACAGAAACGAGTTGCAACATGGGAAACTGAGGTTTGCTTTAATGAAAACTTTTTCCTAAGAGGATGGTCATAGCTTCTGAAAGATGTAGAAATTCTTTCCTTGGAGGTATTTGAAGCTTAACCAGGACAAGGCCCTGAGCAACCTGATTTAGCAGGTCCTGCTTTAAGTAAGAATTGAGGGGTTGGACTAGAAGACTTCCAAAGGTCTCTTCAGATGTAAATTACTCTCATCTTGGAGCACTGAATTCTACTGCCTGAAACGGCCTGGAGCAGAGTAATGTCTTCATGTCTCAGTGTTAATAGCAGTTTAGTGAATGAACTTGCCACCCCAGTTTTACAGTGATCTACTTTAGTGGTGATCTGGTCTTGATTTTTGCTCTTCGGTGATTGCTCATGTCCCTTTCTCTGTTCTGTTCTCCTTTGTGTTTCCTGGTTGGGCATTACCACACAATCTAGTTTTGGAAATCCAGGCCTTTCTGTGCTGTTGGCAGACTGAAACCACGTTAGTTACATTTTGATTGACAGCCTTGCAGCTTTGATGGCTGAAGTTCCTTTCCTTGGAAGGACCTTAGCCCACAATGAGAAACAGCAGTGTCTAGATGAAGGACTGGCATGCTGAATTGAAGACATCCCATGTTCCTGCCCATTTCCTCAATATTTGAATAAGAAACCTTGTAGGAGAGATGTACAGTAACTTAAGTAACTGTTTCTCAATTTTATTGCAGGTTTTGGAGAAGGTGGATGTAGAGCAGAAAATGAGCATTCGATTTCTTCACTGATGGATGGAGAACCTATTCCTTTCTACTCCAACTATGTAATTAATAGAACTTCCATTTTCTCCTTAGCACCATACCCCAGGGCATTGCTACTGGTGCATATACAATACATCTCCAACCCTTCCCTGATTTGTTCTACCAATGTGAACATTCCCTGTGTAACAGGAACAAAGGGAAATGGCTGCCATGCAACTTGGAAAAGGAGCTTTTTTTAATGTTTGTCCATCCTGGGTTTTTTGCCCTTTCTCTTGTCTCCTTCTGCACTACTGTTTCAGTAAAATGTCTCTCCTTATACACTACTGTTTAATCTACAAACTGAATCTTCTGATCACTGAATCTGAGAATGGAAAAACAGGAACATGCCACAGAAGTGCCCTGAGAGACATTTCGGAGACAAGACAAGCATCTACTCAAATACTAGGTGCATTGATAATGATTCACTTTTGCCACATTACAGCTGCCTTTTTTTTTTTTTTTGCCCCTTTCGTATTTGGCTCTTTATATGCAGATTTGTTTCTTCACTGCTTCTAAATCCGCCTTTTACTTGAGAACGTCTCAATTTCTATGGCTTCATTGTACAACTAGCACAAATGCATGATGATAGCTTTAAGTACTTTAAATTACTGTGAATAGATTTTGTTCTTTGTGGAATGAATTCACAGGGACAATAGTAGAATCTATGGTGGGGACAGGCTGTGGTGTTCTTAAGAGGAATAGGAATTCTGCACTAAGTCACTTGAACTGTTCAAGTTGCAGAGGCAGAAACTTCTTTCTTTCCTTTGCATAGCTTGCAGGCTTGACAGCCAGTGGACCATGAAGTGTCCTCTCCAGATTGTTTTCATCTAGGATCCCTCCCCTCATCAGGGTGGTTTTGCTTCTGAAAGTGTAAATTTGTTTACCAGCATACAAAATGCAAGAAAACCAGTCATGCCAAAATCTGGATTTGTAGTTCTGTAACTGCCCCCTGGTAATAGTGTCATGAAACATGAAATCATGAAACTGATTTCATGGGATTTTTTTCCCAATTATAGTGGCCTGCATAATGAGTAATTATTTATATTTTCCAGTATGACAGTCCCAGTCTGTTATATTTGTGTTGAGAGTGGTAGCTGTATTTAAGAAAGCTCTGGCATAAGAATGCAATTTGGGAAAGTTCGTATTATCTCAGATATTTCAGAATGTATTTCTATACAAATCTCTTTGCAAGTGTAAGATGATTAATACTATTACTATAATGCTGATAAATTCAAGAGGTCGGAATCCTTGAAAGTTCAATAGTAACAATTTACTGTGGCTAGATTGACAAATGATCTCGTGTAGTTCAGCTGGAGCATTCCACAATCTGGGAGATCCTTCCAATAAAACCAAAAAACCCTGGGAGCTTCTTTATTGAAGAATCGGTGTTATAACTGCTTCTCTGTCATGTGTTAACATTTCTATAAATACTTACCAGTCTCAAAACTACTCTCAAATGTGCATTTCCTTTTTTCTCAGTTCCTTTAATCATCACTTTTGTTGAAGGAGAACGTGCAAGTCTCTGAAGCATTTTTGATTTGTTTTAAATTAAGGAATTCAAAAGTAAAATGTTGCACTTCTTAGTTTTGCAGAGTGCAGCACAGTTCCAGAATGAAATGGAAATTAAAAACCTCTGTTCTGTGTGAGAAAGAAACATTATACATTTGTAACCAGCTCATGTGAAATACAAATGTAACAGTGCTAATGGATTGAAACGTAAAAAGTGCTTGTAGGCTTTGTGATTTGCTTAGGTGTTGCTCTCCTCTGGCTCTATAGTTGTAACCTACAGTTGTGCCTTATTGTCCCCGTGAGACTGGATATTGTATTTATCAATCCATAAATAAACCTTCCACTGTATAAACAAAAAACCAAAACCAAACCAATCCCCAACTATTCCTGTATGGCAACCAACTATCCTTTAATTACTGGAAAAGCTGAATACCAGTAAGAAGGCTAGCAGGCCTTACACATCAGTTTCTTACAACTGAGCTTGTTTTCAGAGTATTGATAATCCTTTATTCTGCTGGCAGAAACCAGTGCAAAACATGAGCTCCAGAAGAGGACACGCAGGGCTGGTTTGTGACATCTGTTCTTACAAGCTCCCACCTCCGATGTTAGATATTTTTGCTAATGTGCTTGAAGGTGAATACAAATGATCTAACAGATGCCCTGCAAAAAAACCCCCAAAACACAATCAAAGAACAACCAACCTTGCTGCAATAAAAAAGATCTCCAACTATCAGAATCTAACTTTGCCATTAGCAGACTTAATCGCATGTAAGCAACTATCGTACTCAATATTCTGAAAACTAGGTATGTAACATCTAGTTTAAAAGGTGGTAGACAGTAAGAGGAGTTTTAGAGACCTGAATTTTTTAAATTTAAAATTGTTCAAAACTAAGTTGTACAGATACAAGTGGAATTCCACAAAAGTAGTATTTTTAGCATACCTGGTTGCTTATAGAAGTATTTTTTCTTGAGAACAGAGGTCATCTTGAAGATGAAAGTGTGGAAGAGGGATAAGGTTGGTAGCTCAGAGGCAGAGCTACTTAATATTTCATCTTTGTCTTTTGAAAAATAGTATAAAGGGTAGGATTTTAAATACAGATGAACCGTTCTCCAGTCTACTGAGAGAAAGTCTATTTTCAAATCTGCAGCCATGGGTTTATGTTGAGACTGTGTGGAGAGTTGACTGCAGAAATATGTGATTGCAACCAGTTACCAGAGTATTGTGAAGACTGTAGAGAGCGAAATAGATTTGATATGTAATCAATACTGAAACCTGTAGGCCCCTTAGCTTAGCAACAACTCTGGGCAAAAGAAAATAATCCAAATACAGGATTTTACTCGTGAAGAGCAGGAGTAAAGACTCTGCTTTTGGTTCTTCGAAACTACAGCTTTGGCTGTAAATAGAATGTGGGTATAATATTTAAGTTGGCAGAAGTGTTTCATTTCTGTCCGCGGTAGAAAAGCCTGTGTTAAATGTTTAACACGCGCGTTAAGATTTCGAGCGAATTGGCTTGTAGTAATCTGTGATGAATCACAGTGAGACGGGGGTGTTTCTCGAGAGTTTTCTGAATGGGTACGTACTCCTCTTCACACTCTTCAATACATCCACCCGTCAGCTTGAAGTGCAAAATTGCCGCTGCTAAAAAAAAATTTAAAATAAATTATTTTTGCGGGTGACGCAAACCCGGCAGAATGACTGAAGGCCGCCTTTCGGGGCAACCACGATGCTCAGTGGGCTCAGCAGGTGCTGCAGGGCCGCTGGACCGGGACCCCACGTCCCCCCACCCCTTCCGTCCCCGACCGGGTGGTGCGGGGCAAGTATTCCAGCCCACCCCCTTGCCGCCCTTCCGGAGCGGCCCCTTTAAATCCCCGTGGAGGTCACCGGAGGACTCGCCCCGGGCCGGTCCCGCTCGCGCCGCTCGAGCCAATCCCTTTCCTGTGCCCTCCCCGGGCCAATCAGAGAGGGCCGCCTTGGAGGCGGGAGGGCAGGCTCCGTGATGGGCGGCGCCACTGACCAATCACCGCCAGAACCGGACGGCTGATGCATAAGCACGGCACCCAATAGGCTCGCGGCCGAGTGGGCGGGCCCGGGCGCAGCGAGGCCCCGCCGGGAGGCCGGGGGAAGGAGGGGAA
>VZTD01005548.1:880558-902293 GCA_013397725.1 Rhagologus leucostigma | reverse complement strand
GCGGAGTGAGGGGCGGAGGAGGCGGAGGGGCCGGGTCGGCCGCGGCCCCGCGGCCTCGGCCGCGCTCAGGTGAGTGCGGCGGGAGCAGCGGCCGCGTCCAGCCCGGAGCCTGGTGCCGGATCCCTGATTGGGCTGGGGCAGGGCGCCCGCGCACCCGCCTCCCCGTCCCGCCCCGTGATTGGGCTGGGCCCGGGCTCGTTCCCGCGGCGCCGGNTGAGGGGCGGAGGAGGCGGAGGGGCCGGGTCGGCCGCGGCCCCGCGGCCTCGGCCGCGCTCAGGTGAGTGCGGCGGGAGCAGCGGCCGCGTCCAGCCCGNGACTTGTCCGCGCCGGCCCTGAGCGAGGAGCGGGACGATGTCCGTGTGGGGACGGACCAGAGCCGGAACCGGGCCGGTCCACCCTCCCGGCGCCCTGAAAAGTCCGAGTAACTTCGGAGCTGGGGACGAGGGCGTCCTGCAGCTCCAGCGCCGGGCTGCAGCAGATGGCCGAGCGGGAGAGCTTGTTCCCTGCACAGCGATACCCCGCAGCCGACTGGGGACAGCTGCGGCTGGCAGTGACGTGGGGGAAGGAAACCGAAATGTATCATCTGAAATGAGGCTTTGCATCTCTGGCTACAAGCATAACGCTGAATATAGCTACGCTGCTGTTGTCGTTATTATTCATGCGATCTGCGGGCTGCATGAATTCTGCTAATCTGAATGGTTATATCCTTTTATGATGTCTGTAGTGCTGACATAGGAGTGCGTAAAGGGGATGGCTTCCTAGTTGTTTGATAAAACCAGAACATACAAATAATCTACCCTGCAAAACAAGTTCTATGGAAAGTGGAGAGATTATAGTGGAATTTGGTTTAGCCTTATACATTCATGTGATCGTTGATCATAAGGTAAAAAGAATTTAACACACCATGAAACAGGTGAAACTATTGCTAACCCACTATCTCTTCTTTTCAGGTTAGTACCATGCAGGCCAGGTATGCCCTGAATTCTTCAAAATTATCCCTGGTATTTTGTATAGAGAATGGTACTTAGTTTAAATTCGGAAAAAAAACAAGGGGGAGGGGGCGGAATCAACACTTCTTAGCGAAAACAAAAGAATTAGTGTCACTAGCATGAGATTCCTTATGTTCTATATTTGTTAGCAGTTCTTAAAATCTCGAGTTCGTGATAGAATTGTGACCGCATTTTCAATCTGCATGTCAGGTAAAAGAATAAAGTTGAAGTGGTTAAATGAGAAGTACAGCTTTAGATTTTGTGGAGACATGGTGTGTTAGCACACATGACCTGATAATGAAGTAGCTGTTTGTAACTGGTGAAATAACTCAAAAGAATATAAGCATGTCTGTCACAATTAGTTCTGAAAGCAGTAGCTACTTAGGAGAAAAATTTCATGGGGAACATTTTACTGATTTTCATGTGCTACATTACTCGTGTAGTAACAGTAATAGCAGCTTAGGAGCAACATAACATTAAGGCACATTATGCTGCTGAATATTCCTACTTATACATGTCTGTGTATGAATTTTTAAAATATGCCAGGCGATTTGTCTTTGGCATACTACGTATAAAGATAATTCTGCTTTATATTATTATTATTAAAAGAATAATAAGCAATCAGCTTGCTTTTGTATGAAGTTGTACACTACTTTAGCAGTAAGAAATTGATTTGGATTGATATTTATTCTTAATTGCTTTTAATGCACAAGAGCTGTGAGAAGTAGTATCTTAATAAAACCAGAATTTCCTGTTGCTCTGGTATACGTCAAATCAATATGCATTGCTTTACAATCTTGGCCACAGTGCTGTGAGTCTGAAGTGTGGAAATTTGCATGAACAGGCTAGGCATCTCATGATGGTCTCCTCTTACTCAGGGGTGTCAAAAGATGTGGGCCAGCCAAAGCTAAAAAATCCTGACCCAGTTTGTGAGGAGTCTGGAGTATCACTTGAATACCTCCCACGTTCATTCTTAAAAACTAGAAAAGGAGCAGTGTTTGAAACCAGTCCTGACGTGCCAGACGTTATGTGAGTGCAAGAGGCAAGGCCTGCAGAGTCTTCGGAGGATTAAAAAAGAGAAGAGGATTTTTCTAAAATAGAATGTGGAAGAAGGGTTTTTTCTTTGCCTGAACAGTATTCCTAGAGCACATTCCTGCAGTGTGTGTATCACGGGATTGAAAGCTCATCTTTAAGCAGTTTTCCCTGTTTTCTCTGCTGCAGTAGGAAGTACTGTTACAATATTGTACCAGCCATGTAGTAGATGTGCATTGAAAACCTGGTAAAAGAGGAAAAGGGTTTTATTTGAAAATACAGAGTGAAACAAAAAATTCGGGCAGAATGTGTGCAGTGCCTGAGACGTCTCAACAGCAGCCATGCACCATAGCAGGGTGCTATGGATCCAACAATCTGGCAATCTGTGTTGACGAGGGGCATCAGTTGACAGGTCCTTACTGTCTCCTGGCCTCTTCCTAGGCTGGCAACCATTCTGGGTTTCAGATGTGCCTTTGTCTACCCTTTTGGAGGTGACACTGGCCTGTGTCTGTACATTGTCCTGACTCTGTGGATTATCAGTGTTCTTTGTCTCGAGATCTGGGTGTCTTCTGAAGTGGCAGGGGAATGTGACCTGCTAACCTGGGTGCTGCTAACATAAGCCCCTTAGAGCTCAGTTCCTGCTCAGTGTTCCATTTGGTGCCTCCACACTCAGGCACTCCTATTCTTTCTCCAGTCACACCAGTCTTAGACTTTGTCTTACAAGTTCTCACCCTTGCCTTGTAGCTTGGATTTAGATGCAGTCTCAAAGTTGCCTAGAAAGCAAAAAGAGCATGAAGGCAGCTAAGACTGTAAGCTACTTTCTATTGTATTTTGTGTTTATAATTTAAACATTTGTCATTGTCCACTTTCCAGGTTAAATTTGGCAGTTTTTAAGCCATAGGAAAAACCTTAGTGGGCTTGTGATGTGTAGGGCTAATTTTGCTTTCCCTATCTCCATAGGTCTCCACTATACTTAACTTTAATTTTTTTGTGTTTTGGTCTTTCTATATAAACCTGTTTCTAGATCTTTCCTTCCTCACTTCCTCATACTTCTCATGCTCTAGGCAAGAGAAGAGGAATCATCTTCTGAGTCCTTTTAATTCTGCTCATCTCCTGGAGCATTTGTGTCTGTGTAAGAGGCAAAGATGATATTTTGGAAAGCCGAATCTGATGGTTATGAGTTTTTGTTGTACCTTAAAACAGAGTATTGGGAGTGGAGTGAAAGTTGATTGTATAGCTGTACACTATTATTTTAGTATAGTCTCCAATTCCAGAGTGCGGATTATGTCAGAACACCGACTTTTTGGGTTTTTTTTTGCCCCACTGGTGGATTGGTAATAGAGTATGTTGATATATAAGAGAAGACAAATATTGCAATTTTGCTGGTAAATTTATTTGTGAGATATTTCTTCACCTCTCTGGCTTTGGAATTGCTGAAGTTAGCAAACTTCTTGGATACAGGCACCTATCTGAATGTGAGATCTAAAGTTCATGAAAACTAATCTTCAGTTATGGTAGAGCAAAAAAATGAATGGGCAATAGGTCAAGACTTAATAGAAATAATATTTTCTGAATTTTTAATGAAGAAGGAGTCATGTAGGCAGTGTTTAGCTTTCACAGTTATTTCTTGCTCCACATCAATTGATTGTATGTTCAGTAAGATATGAAACAAGAGCAATAGTATTTTTTTTCTTTGTAATGTCCACTAGCTTTTATCTGAAGAATTGATAGTGTCACCATCAGTCTCAGTGCCTGCTAATTTTCAATAACCTTGATGTATATCCAGTTGCATTTTCAAGTTCTATTGGACTACTGTGAACTCAGTGCTCATGTAATTGATGAAAGTCAGTGAGAAAATGTATCAAGCAGAGTACTTAAAAACTGGGGCTTTCAAAGTCAGTGAACTTGTTAAAATTAAAAAAGTAGGTTAAAACTAACTGAATTTCAGTGTTGGATGAACCATTCCTTTGCTTGAGTTGCTTTAAATGTCACCAGCTGCTTTCTTCTTTTAATAAGACTTACTTTAGTGTTTAGTTAATTCATAGATTTAGAATAAGTGAAAGAAGACCCAGCTTTTCAAAAGGCACATTAGTTTCTATTATGTGGTTTCTATTATGACAAGGCAGTTTAGGAGAGCTCCTGGTAACTGTTCCTTTTCAAGTTAATTCTTTTGTGAAGCATTTGCTGTTGGTTCCTCAGTCTCTCAAACTCACATAGTGCTTGGCTGGTTCTTGAGGGAAAATTTGAGTAGGAAGGGTCAGAACTGACAACATGGGAACAGAGTAACTACCCTGAAATAGGGATTTTCTGAGGGTCCAGGTGCTTGGTGCTTGTAGACGTGCTGTGTTGTGCAGGAGTGTGGAAGCTAATAATACTTTGCTGAGGATACTGGGAATTTTGAATAATTTAAGTTTTGTGTGATGAGATGGTTCTGCTTAGAGCAATCCCTTATTCTTCCAGTTAGGTTGTCAGTTCGGCATCCTCGCTGCAGTAGTTTGTTATTAATGTGAAAGAGTTTCTTGCCTTACTGGAGACTGAATATGTGTCCATCTCAGTTCCCATGACACTGAAATGTGTGCCTGCTCTTAGTGAAAGTTTGTGTGTCCTGGGTCTTCCACACTTGGGTCCAATTCGCTTGATTTAAACTAAAGGAGGGGATCCATCTGATAATTTGAAAAATAGAATCAGCATGTTTTACGTAGGAAGTCTAAAAATGTTAACTGGTTCATGGAAGGTACAGCTGATCTTTTGTGTCTTGTGCAGATTATTTTGTGTGATCTGAGTAGCTTCCTAGATGCAAATTTAATTTTGTTAATTCATCTCTTTCTCTCTAAGCTCGCTGAAGAGGATGTGGAATGATCAGAAATAATGGTGAGTACAATTATAAGGTTATTTATGTACTAAATATAAGGTACTAAACTTATCAAGTTTGAGTTTGTCAGCTGATTTAGTTCACTTTTCCATGACCAAAGAAATCTGTCTTTGGAATTTTAATTTTTTGTAGCGTGCTTTCAGAGTTTCTATAGTGTCAGCTTTCGGCTTAGGCTTCACCTTAAAGAAACATTGATTTGACTATTATATATTCTAACAAGAATAAGTGCTTTGAAAGTTATAAAATCCCTGTCCTGTGATGTCATTTGCTCTGCTAAGACAAATTGTGTCATTGTATTAACTTGGAGTAGTTCTCTTAAAAGTGTTATTTGTTAAAGGATAGGATTGGAAGAACGATAAAATAACCAAATGTAAATTATCAAATAGAAAAAAGTAATTAAAAACTTCTGAGGACTACGATAAACTTCTATAGTTTTGATTTATTTTTTCCCCGTGAGTGAAATAAAGATATTCTGGTAGTTAAGGTGTGCAGCAAAGGGCTATATTCTGTTCTCAGCTCTGTCACAAACCTTTGGCATGTTTTATTGCAGCTCTCCAGGTCTGTTTTTCCACATCTTCATATGAATGAGACTTTCCCAGTAGTCTGAGTGTGGATGGTCAACCCAGTGATCAACTGAAATATCTGAGTGACTCAAGAGAGGTATCGATAGTGACAGGTACTGTGTTTCCATTTTCATGGTCTACTCACTGCTTCTAACATAGGAGCTGGAAATTGTCACTGGAAGACTGTTTCTGAACTCGATCAACCGAATGGTTAAGGTAATTAAAAAAAAACAAATACAGACAGGGAAAAGAGAGGAAGAGGTTAGTTATTCTCATGTTATTGTATATGAGAAAGATTATTTTTAAATTTTTTTTTCCTTTTTTTTCTCTATTTCGCATCTCTTATTTTAGTGCAGGAGAATGGTAATAAACATTTCTGGCACTAGCTATGCAGGAGTGCACCCATGTTAGCTTCCAACTTAATGCAAAAATATCATGTCTTTACAGCTGCTGTGACTAGGTAATACCAGGTGAGTGTCATGATGGAAGGCCAGGAGATCTGTGATAAGATGAGTTACTGAAATTTGTCTATGCTGTGGATAACTGGGGAGAAATAAGTAAAAGTAAGAACCTAATGTATGTGGTCTTAAAACTGTCATAAGTGCTCTTTCCTCTATAGCACTGACAGTTTTGTAATTAGTTAGATGATAGTTTATGACGTCTGTTTGAACTATGACCTGCTAGAGCAGAGTATGCTCTCTCTGCCATGTGCACTCTGCTGCTATCTCGTCGTCATCATGCTCTGTGTTGGAGACACAGTTGAAACCCCACAGCTAATTAACAGTGGTGTATTTTTAGATGCATCACTTCTGAGTAAGTGTATAGTTCAGCATTTCTGAAGTATTTCCTTAGCCAGCTTGTGGTCACCTAAAATTAGATATAAAATCTTACAGGCCAAGGGATTATTGCAATTTGTGAAACCAGATAATTTTATCCATTAGAGTCAAGCTTTTAAAGTAGTGAACTGGTGGGCATTTTAATATTCAACGTATTTAATTCTGATTCCTAAACTACCTTTCCTGTTTTTTTAATTTGGGATTCCAGATCCTCTCCTGACATTCAAGAAGGTGGTCCTCTTACTTGCTCAAAGGCTATAAAATGTGGATGTTTCTCTTCTAGCAAGCAAAATCCATCCTTCACTTCCATGGAGCTGAATGAACAAAGATCTGTCCACTTCCTGTTTGAATCGTCTCACCGAATATTTGATTCACCAGATGACTTCCCCCACAGAAGGAGCCCACTGTTTAATCAAAACTCAAAAGCAGAGTAACAGAAATCAGCATTCGTTTTCTGAAAAAATGTCTTCTGTGCCAGCTCTTCATTCAGCTTTCTGCATTCTGTTTTAAAATGAAAAATACTTTGTAATCAGATGCACGTGGAAGCTGGTGTTTTTCACTGATACTTCCTTCTTAATTTCAGGAAGGTTGTTAAGTACTTCGCTGTGTCAAATTGGAACTCCTAGCAGATAAAGTGTCTGCATGCATTGCTGTGTCAGACTGACCTGATACATATGAAAAGTTGCAGCAGGAAAACCAGAACATTTTCTGCTCTGACATGAGAAAGAAACTTACCAAACAACTAGGGGCATCTCATACAGGTATTTTCTAGTCCAGGTCCCAGGCTTGACTTTGTAGATAGGTGTCAACTCACATAAAGCAGCTAATGCACAAGAACAAATGTGTAATCACCTTGTCTATACTGTGTATCCCAGTCTGTGATCAAAATGTATATTTGCATGTGTGAACCTATGTAAGTGCAGGATATGAAGAGCTTTCACCTGAAGAAGAAATTACTCTGCACCATTTCATTTTTAGCAAAGAGAAAGGAAGCTTTGAAGGCCTCGAGAGTAACAGGATAATGACTAGGTTTGCGTTAAATCATTCCCTTCCTTTGGCTTTTTATGAATCCTTAACATCAAAAGGAACAAGACCATTCTATAGTAGAAGAGATGGGCAGAACTTCTTTATTATCGAAATTAACTTCTGATGGGATGGAAGAGACCAGAGCTGTAAAGTTGCAGTTTATCCACCTGGCTTCCTCAACACAATTTCGGCTTTTCCTACTGCTGATGGAGTCAGCCTTTTGATTCTTTCATGACTGAGAACTGAGAGGACCTGTATGTTTCCATCATCTAGGTAGAAATAGGCCCAAGAGAATGGAATGTTAGCCACATAAGAGGGGTGAGTTGAGAGCAGAAATACTTAGTACAGTCCTTTTTCTGGCTCTTCTTATTCCTTCCCAAACTAAGGCACAATCTGGTTGTTCTTATGTTTACACAAGATTCTTTGTCTACATAATTTGTGATTATATAGGATGTTTTCTGTCATTCTGAGATGGGAGTATATATTGTTTACGTGCTCCCTGCTATGGGATTGTCTATAACAAGTAAGATTTCTGGCAAAAAACTACCAGAACTGGGATATGTATTATATTCCACCTCAAATCTGAAACTCTTCTTACTGCACCTTATTCCAAGCTTGTGATTCAGAAAATGTGACTTGCTAGCTTAAAATATAGGAGATACTAAAGTGGTTGGGGAGGTGTTCTAGAATTCTTGTTTTGTTCTGTTTTTCCTTTTAGAAAACTGCTGGAGAGAGCCAGACAGCCTGAAAAATGGCTGAAAAAGCAAACAACTGAAATCCTTCTTAAATCTTAGTGATAGATTGCCAGGGCAGCATTTTAATATCTAAAATGTGGTGACATTTTATGGGACCAAGTTCCATAGCAGAGTGAGGACAAGCGTTGATGTTGATCCTAATCCTCAAAGTAATGTCTGTGTTTAGCCTTGTTTTGTAACAATAAGATTTAATGACAGCTTTACCCCTTTTTTGTTTCCATGAAGCAAAAAGCAGACATGTAAGCTTAAGAGTGGTGAACAGGACGCTGTGTATAAAAGTAATGCCAAGTGTAATGAGCAGAGAGGTGCTCTAAAATTGTGTGTAACTTTGTGGTGAGCTGTGTGATAAGCGTTAACATTGATCTTGATGAGGCACTGCCAGCTTGGCTTGTCTTCTTTTAAGAACTTAGGATTTCTTTGCTGAACATGATCTGAATTTTCTGGCATTGGAGGCAACTGGAAAGCACACTTCCTTTTAGGGCCTCCTTATGTTGAAGCCAATAGGATTTAATGGAGATGTCTGTAGAAGCAGGATCCATCTCTAAGTGATGGAAAATACTGTCAATATCATAGGATTACACGTGGTTGGGAAGTATGTGGTATAAGAAATGACTGATATTAGATCTGGGAGTTTTCTTTTCTTCCTTCTGCCCATACTTACCCTTCTGATGTTAGAGATAGCCGTTGTTTCTTGCATAGCTTGATGACAAAATACTTGAGGGACGGGAAGGTATTTTTGTTTTCTGTGGACATGTACAAAAATTATTAATTTCTCTGACAAGAGACCTGATAATCTAAGCTCTTTAATTTCTTTCTCTGTAGGAATAATCCTCAATATTCTGTAACCCCGCATTGTAACAAAAAAAGTAGAATTACTGATTTTTTTCTTGCCTCCTATTCATGACAGTGTAGCAGCATTAGTTTTCAAGTTTAATTTTAGAACATCAGGATTTTATTAGGTTAAGGATCTGTGGCTTTCCCAGAAGTAATACTCCAATAGTGCATGCCCAGAAGACCCCCATTGCTGTACCTTCCTGGCCAGCACCTTTAAAGAACTGCTGTGTTAGGAAATGCTGCTTCATCTGACTTACTTTTTCTTGCTCCACTTTTTCTTTATGTTGGTTGAAAATCTTCCCATGTGAAAGATTACAAAAAAAGGGGCATGTGCAATAGATCATATATATATATACATATATATATTTTAATACTTGTGGACAAAATGATGTTACAAGTTGTTTGAAAACAACAAAATCACCAATGTCTTCCATTTTGAGATGTGTATAGTTCCATAAGCATTAGTGCTTTGTAGCAAACTGTAGTGCCATGTTAGGATCAGTGCATGAGCCTAGTAGTATTTTTACAATTTCAGAGTGACAAATTTATTAGTAAACAGTGATGATAATGTAATTAACACTAGAAAGGATACAATAGAAGTGTCACAAACATGGTCTAAACATGCAGTATCCTCCCTTTGGCAATGGCAATGCTGTCCTTAGAAATGGAACTCATTCACGTAATGAGCTTCATAGAATCATAGTTGACTTTTTGATATTTGTCTGTCTGTCCAACTGCAGTAGTAAGCTAGAGTATGCAAGCCTCCATAATTCTCATCTCTATCAGTGGGATTCTTTTCTTTTTGATCTTTGTTGGTGTTTTCTTCGTTTTCAATTTTATTGAACCATTTATTACCCATCCTGTGATATACTCAGAAAAGTATGAATATGCTGAGGAGTTTGTGTGCATTCTGTACACATCTCTGTCACTTTAGAGCATTTACAAAGTCTGTTAAGTAATCTTTTCTTTTTTCAGATCTGACTATAGGATTATTACAGCTAGTAAAACATGACCCTCATTGTGTGATAAGTTAATAGTTGTAAAATGTGATGTGCTAATTATGTGTAGAAGACTTTTATCCATTATTGCAGGAATGGGGAACCTTTTTTGGCTGAAGTCCTATTGAATCTTAAAATAACTTTGGTGGATCCTGCATTTACATACATCTTAATAAGAGAGAATATGAAAAGGTCAGAGGCTGTTGAAAAACGATGTTGCAGAATGTATCTGTGCAGCAGGCTGTCTCTAGCCACTGGATCAGAGATTCCCCACCCCTGTATTATTGAGAATTCAATATCTTGTATTTTAGGTAACTTCCAGTTTTGCTTTCCAGCTCTAAGCTCAATTTTAATGATTTCTGTCTCTCCCTCTGCTTTTTTCAGAAGGAAAGTTTAGACCGAGGAAGTGAAATGATTTAGCACTCAATGGGCAGCTTGGACTGGTCAAATAGGAGACTGGTATGATTCTTGAGATGTGCATTGCTCTGTGGATGGCATCCTCTGATTTCCTAGGAATAAGTCTTTTATTTGGTGCCAGTGCTGCTCTTCACCATTTCTCTCTTTCAGCTTAGAGAGGATACTGCATCTTTTTTTCCTGAGACCTGCCTGTAAATGGCCATTAGGGGGAGGGAGGGAGGGAGTGGGTAGCTTGGTTTTGTAATTTTGGTACGATATATCTTTAAAGTAATTAATCAAGAAGCATGTACTTCCGTGCAATGACAGTAATCCAGGCAGAGTTAATGTATGTAACAGGGAAAAAAAACCCCAACAAAACCAACCAAACAACCCTCTGCATCTAATAAATTTCTAAGAAAATTGGACAGGTGGGCCATTTACAGCAGAGCTCCTGGGGGCCTGTGCTAAGAGTCAGGTTCGATTCTAAATGGACATAGCTGTACCATTGAATAAAGTAGTTTAGTGCTTGGGAGAATCAATTGAAAAATACCTCTGAAACTGGAATGCAAAATAGCACAGTATGTAGGGGGAAGAATCCCTGATGCAAACAAAGCCATAAGATGATTTAATAAGAAAATAGAACTTTAGTAGCAATAACTGTTTTGCATGTGATAGTAAATAACTTGCATTAGCAAGACTGTACAGTAGGGTAAGTGGGTAATAACCAAATAAGTTTGTGGCGCTCTGTGCTGCAGGGAGTTGTGTGAAGAGTCTTCCTGAGAAGAAGGGTGAATTCTTCTTATGTTCCTCTCATTGGAGGGAATTTGGCACTTGAATACTAGGTTAATGAACTTGATATATATATTAAAAAAAGAAAAATTAACTTTGCCATGTCTGAAGCACTGTCAGTGAGTGCTGGGGGAAGGGCAGACAGTTCTTTTTGAAAGGATAGCTGAAGTTTCCCTGTAATATTTTTATTTTTCTGTAGCCTAGCACTTGCTCTGTTTCTCTGAGAAACTAAACCTTTCCAAATAGTGAACTGTGAAGAGAACCTGATTCTAAAGTTAGAAGCTTTTGTTGTGCAAAGTACTTTCTGTTTTCTTTGTTTGTAAAGACCAATCTGAGATAGCCTTTAAATAAAAATGAATAAAAAAATTAAAGAGCACTTGACACTCAAAACATTTGTAGATGCCAAGCACAACTGTAGAATTCTAAAGATGTTACAGCAAAAAATAATTTCAACTTTGCTAAACACTGTTTCAGACCATAAATGATTTCAGTTGATGCCTGAAATTTTGCAGAGGAAAGTACTGTGAAGCCTCTGTAGATCTGCACCTAACAAATTATTTGCTATCAAAAACAAGAGCCACAGGAGTTCTAAACTGTTCGTAGTTGACACTTTTCAGTGTAGATCCCTAGTCTATAGACAGAGTATGGCCCAACAGATAGTAATGTATTCTGAGCAGAATTATTTGATCACAGGTTTAGATCAATCTGGCTGGATTTCTTCTGGAAAGCTGAAGTAATTTAGACTGTGACTTACAGCTTAATGGAAGCTTCTTGTGTTTTTAAAGAATGGAGGTGAAGCACTTTGGCTCTTCATGAATTGATAATGGAACTGTGAGGGCTGTGAGCATTTTTACAGTATAAAGTAACAGGATAAGCATGAGAATATCTAAATTAAGTGTTGGCTAATATGTAATATACATATGAAAAGCTAATTGATCTGAAAGGCTGTAATCAGCTTAAATTCCAATTACTGAATTCTGATAAGATTGGAAGCTGGCCATAGGGGACCTTAATTTGATTGCTCTCTGATTACATTAGAGAAATTATGAATTTGCCCCGGTCTGTGGTCAGCAAGTACATTTACATAATAATGAAATGATAATAAAAACAAAGTCATGTTCATGCTTCAGAAGTATGAACTTCGTGGCTGAACAGAATTCTTCAAGAGTATATCCACTCAGAAAAGGGGGGAGGAAATAAAGACTGATGTAGCCAGGCAAGCTATCTGCATATACTTCCCAGGTCGGGCTTTTTATAATGATCTGAATTCTGTGGGCTGCTAGACTAGAAATTACTATTCACAGCAACAAAAGGAATCCCTTTGCTTTTCAGCTCTTGTACTATGGCATGACTTTTGCTTCAACCTCCTTGATTTAACAGCTTCTAAACCGAAGTGGAAGCGTTAGGTGCTACCACACTTGGGTGTGAGATGTCAAAGGTGTAATGACCGGTATGGACATGCCTCCTTTAGCAGTACTAAACCCAGATGATACAAATATATGCTGTTTGTATATCCAGTAGTGCTGCTGCAGAAGATCTAGCCAGTACTTGTGTTGGGAATTGTACCTTCTGAAACTGAGGGTAATTGTCAAATTTAGGAGAAAAATGGAAATCTTCCAAAGACTTCTTGATTGACTTCTTGAGTGAAAAGAAATTGTACTGAGCTTGAGGACACTGACACTTTACATGAGGATTACGTTGTCAAGAGCTGGCAATCTGGGTTTTTTTGGGCAGAAAAGGAAAAAATATTGAAGATAGAACAATTTTTGATGTATAACGAATCATAGAAATTACTGCTTCATGCATCCTTAGGAAACTGGCTAGTCTTCCTCCAAAACTAATAATCCTGCTTGCGGGTCAGGTACAGAGCTGCAGAATGGCAGTTCAAGTTAGATTCCACTGGATTTCTTTCATGGAACAATCCAGCATTTTCCCCCTGTAGCACTTTGACTGGCACGCAAAAGCCAACAGTTGAACCAGGGTGTCTTGTTCAGCAGTGCAGAACACTAACCATGGATTCTGATGTCTGTTCCCTTTCAGTCTCTACACTTCCTCCTGCGTTTTAGAGAAAGTGTCAGTGTTGATGATGTCAGCAGAGCATGTTTCTGTCTCTGAGCCTATGTACCAGGTTATAATATAGACAGTTTCCCAAGACTTTACCCCTTCTAAAGTTAAAGATAGAAGATAACTTTCTGTTCAGTGTGTCCTATGTAAATCCTGTCTGCTTCTCTCCACTTCCCCTCCAAATGAGCATGTTTGCAGGTCAAATAAAGGGCAGGTAGTTTGTAATGCCTTAGGCATGAAGAACTGCATGGAGAAACCGAAGGAATGCAGCACAGGCCCACAAACCAAATCTTAGCGCTAGTATTCTAATTATGCATGATTCAAAATGTCTAGTGTAATGTAGTTATTACCAGTAAATTGAGATATGCATTTATACATAATGAAGCAATAGGAATTAATATACCAATAGCTTGAACTTCCTGCTTTGATTCTCAAATTTCGGGTTTTTTTAGAGAATGTCCTGCCTCTGTAGAGAAGGGGGCAGAATGTATAGATAGGGACAGAAGCATGGCACCAAAACTGTAAATCAGGAACCAGGATCAGCAGAACTCGCCTTTATAACCTCTTGTCTGGTTCATATCAGTGTCCTGAGCATGTAAAAAACAGGGCATGAACTAAGCATGTTTAGAGGCGAGATGAGGTTTCTCACCTGCTGCAGCTGTAGCAAGGAAGAGGGTGCAGAGTTTCTTACACGGTGCACGGGGAGCGACTGGTGGGAAAGGGAAAAAACCAAACCCACAGAACAACACAAAAAAATCACCCCAAAACCCAAGCCAACAAACAAGTAATAGAAACCACAGACTCAAATTGAGTGTAGTATTTGCCAGACAGTAATAAGCTTGAGTGTGGTGAGAGAAATTATTTGGAGAAGACTGAATTTAATAAGCACAGTACATATTTTTCAGGTGTTGAATAGCTTTTTAATAGACAGTATTTTTAGGTAACTCTAGCCACATAGGCAGCTGTACTGAAGCATACTGGTACCAGCCAGCAATAATGGCATCCGCAGGAATGAACCTGAAAATACTGGTAATCTTGTATATTTTTTAAGTTCTTTGAAGAGATTTTTAAAAACAGAAAATGAGATTTGATCACTGGAGGTCTTTATCTTCTGCAACAGAGGTTGCAATTGTCTTTTTGCTTTATTTCACTTACTAAATAAAAGGGAATTTGAGTGCCATCTTTCTGTAAATTAGTGTGTTCTCTGTAATTCAAGTCTCTTAGTGGATAGTGCAGTCGATTTCTGCTGGCAGTTTCAAAATAAGAGAATGTGTGGCATAGCCTACATCACTAATACTTTTCCAAGTTTAAACTTGTAATTAAACACGTAGAATACTAGCTTGTTATTGCAGAATTCCATACTTGTAGCTTAGCTTAATTTTGTAAGTGGGCTTAACTTGTGCAGAACACTTCTCCATGTACAGAGGCTCAGTCCTCTCTTAAATAGAAAGAAGTGTCTTAGAGGAAGAGAAGGTGTGTCAAGTTAACTCCTGTTCATACTTCATAGCCAACCATTCATAAAGCACCGTGTTTTGGGTTTAGAACGGGAGTTGTGTTTTTTCCCATGAATGCTCTTTTTAGATATGTAAGAATTGCCAAATGAAGATAGGAGTATTACAAGAGAAGGTAACTACTCTGTGGTATCACAAGTTAGACTGAATGAAAGTCTTCGAGCCAACTTCTTTGAGCAACAAGAAAATTTCTAAGACAAATTTAGCCCAGCTGTTAATCATGGTCATTCTTAATTCTTTAGAACTCTATGCATGGTTTTAAAGTCTGTTAAATATTTTTTTTTTGTAATGAGTAAGCCATTGTATCCTTTGTATTTCCTTTCAGTATAACCTGGGGAATAAGCTACTTCAGGATGTCAATGAAGTTATCTTCCTTTTGAAAAATATAACAGCAAAGGAGAAGTATTAGGTATAAATTCCTAAAAATTACCTTAGTACTTAATAATAGGCTAAAGAATACTTACACTGAACTTCTGATAGCATTCTTGCATGGATTAGTGGAGGAAATTATTGGTGTGACTACAAACTATGTACTCCCATTGCACACGTTTTACATGGTAACAGTGAAAGAATGTCTCCCTGCAAATTCTGATGTTTTTCCAAAAGGCAGCTTGCTTTTATATCTATGCATCTTTGAGGATTTTAAGATAAGATTTTATTCTTCTGACACTGTAAAGAGGAACTGTTTAAAAATGAACCTGGAAACTCTGCACCTGTATACAAATTTTTTTAGCAATAAAGCAGCACAGGCTGAGAATGCACTAAAACTGGATGTGTCATCTGTTCAGAAGACAAATTAACCAACTTACTATACACTCCACTCCACTTCTGAGGCGTACTTGCTGTAGCTTTGTCAAAACTTAACAACTTGAGTTGAATTCATATATGCTGGATATCTGCTTTGGGGCCAGCTGTCCCAGCAGACTTCAGGCACAAGAGCTTCTGACTTAGACGGCAATTAAACAAAAATTGTTATTCCACTCATTCTAAGACACGTAACTTACCAGTTAAGAGCTTCAAGGGTTGTTTTAGAGGGTACCAGAAACCCTCTGTTGCTTGTATTGATTGCCTAAAAGTAACAGGCCCCTCAGAAAACTCTTTTTTGTATGTATTGTTTATTGTTTTGGTGACTGCATTTTTGAAAAATTTATTCTGTGGTTGGCAGAGGTCCTCCCAGTTTCAAAGATTACAGAAATGTAGTTTAAAAATTTGCCAGCTATTCTTCAGCACGTACTCATTACTTGTTTAAATTCATGCTAAGTAATACCATTTGAGGAACCATGACTTTAACGCTTCATAACAAATCAGGACTCAAGCAAGAGAAAGTGATGTTTTTCTTTCCGCAAAATTAATCAAAGAAAAAGAAGTAGGCCTAGGACTCACATGATATTGGCAATGATTTGCACAATACAAATTTCTGAATTTCAACTTTTATTTAAGAAGTTCCTTCTTCACAACTTTAAATATAATACATGTAACTGACAGCTTTCTTTTTCTCTTAGGGATCAACACTAATGAAGCAAAACAATTTAGCACTATTATTCATAGTATAGACGTAAAGTCTATAGCAAGAAACAGTCTCAGTGCAGAAACTGGAATGAAAGGGCAAAAGCAAGTAGTCCCATTATCAATCACGTATTCTTAGACTCATGCAACAACACAAGCACTGTCACTTAGGAAGTACTAGAGGTGGCAGTAGAATTTGTGAGAGTCCCTCCTCTCTGTGCTCAATGACTGTTGATGTTCTATGGTCGTGCTTACCACAATGAATTGAGACCATACAGAACTCCCAAACAAAAAGCAGCACAGTGAACAATAGTAGTAGCCTAAGTACCAGCTGCCTACCTGAAACCTCTAAGGTGCCTTACAGTGAGTTTTGTCCCCTCAGCTCCAAGTCCATTATGAGTTATTTTACAAGCAAGACAAAACACAGAACTGGCAGCAGCAGCAATGAGGTATGCAACCTGCTGGCCATATATATGGAAGTAGAAGGCAATTTGCATCACTGTAATTAAGCTGATCAAGTAAATAAAATCCTCTCTAGCCTACTACAGGCAACTACTAAACTTTCCATAAAGTTCATTATCCCTCTTGGGGAAAATATTAGCCCTTTAGGCAGCAAAGGGGAGAGGAAAAGGGCCCTTAATGTTCCAACAAACAAGAATTAGGGTTATTCTGTCCCAGTAACAAAGGGTAAGTAGTGCTTTCTTTTCTGTAAAATTATTTTCTAAATGTTTGGAAATAAGCAGAACCAATTTGCAACAGTGAGAAATGCCAATGAACCATGTGTACACCCATTAGGTATTTTTTATGAAACATCTTAACTGGCCAGTTGAAGGCAACAGGCAAACCGTAACTTCAAGAAAGCAGTGCTTCCACGATAGTGCAGAAGACTGTTCCTTGGTTTCACAGTTCAAGTCCCAGAAAGAAATACTCAGATCTGTTCAAGGCAGTTGCTCACAGCCTTAGCTTGCAGAATTTGTCTCATGTCCATGGGGCTGCACTTCAGCAGACTTGGCAGGCACATGGGTTGCCCTTTAACTGAAATCCAAAACCTTTTGTTCCTGCCTGCACAGTGCCATCCAGACTCATGCGCTAAGAACACTGCACCATCTGTGACACGCTCGTCTGCTGCTTTTGCAGGCAACACACACGGGCAAATCTAAAAACTGTTCAGGAGTCCATTTAGCAGTGGCTCACATATGAGATGTAGCTAATGAGCCACTTAAGCAAAAACTAGCTGCCATTAAAACCAAGGCTGCCATTAACACTGTCTCTGTATTAAAAGGTAGGACAAGAACTTTAGGTCTCTAAGAACATTCAATTTGTAATAGCGGCTCTTGAATATCATCACTTTGTTAAGTTGGTTTTGTATACCTCCAGAAATCTGACTTCAGTATTTCAAAGGCTGGTTTTCCCCCTGAAGTCATTAGAAAAACCAAAGTCACAGTTACACAGCCTCAGACAGTGACGTGCTGCATGGGTGAGCTATTCAGTCTTCAAGCATAACTTCAGTATGTCAGATTTTCAGGTGTTCCCCTGAAGGGATGCACGTCATCATCAGTTCCTTCCACACACAGATAAAGTGACAGATCAACACTCAAACCCATTCTGCTGCATTATTTCATCGTAATGACCAAACTCAGCAGAGATGCAGAAACAACTCCAGCAGTTCTTGAAAATGGATATTAGTTGGCATTAACTCTTGCATATCCTGCCAGTAGGTCACCTGGATCTGATGAAGAGTTTTGCCATTCTGTTACATAATTGTTTTGTTCCAGTTTCTCCAGCTTCTTCATCACTAATTCTATCCGACCGTTGAACTCCACAAGCTTTTTTTTCACCTAGAAAAAAGGTAAGAGTATTAAAATTTGCAAAAAAAGTCCTAACACTGGATCTTTGAATGACCCGCACCCCACTTTAAGTGGCAAAAGAGCAGCTCACTTTCAAGATGGGAAAATGTAGAGGGCTTGATCTCTATGCTGCATGTTTAGTGTAGACAAAACCAGCACTCAGATCAGAGGGCTGCACGACACACTGGAGATGGATGAATGTGTGCCAGTATCAGCCCTTCCAGGGACATCATGGAAATAACTATTTAAGGAGATGGAGTTGGGGCAGTTCTACTGTGATGAATCTGATCTTTCCTACTTAACTCATTACAAGTTTCCACACAGCCAGAGACCTTCTTTGACAATATGCAGACAAACTGTTTCATCATTAGCTTAGGAATACATGTGGACATTATGTCTCGAAAAGCAAAGGCCAGATGCTTGAGCTTGTTCTAGTCAAGAAGCAAACTCTCTATAGTCACATAATTTGTGTTTGCAATGAAGTGCTATCATATTTTTGCTTCAGTCTTGTATTTTTACTAAATCATGTCTCGACTTCAGAAGTTTTACCTGGATAAGATTTTTACATCTTAGCCTCACTTGACCTGTAAAAACACTCTCATCTTAGAGAAACTGGAAGATGACTTGGAAGAGGACAAAACTTAAGAAATGTCAAAGGCCCATTAGAAGAGAAACTAAAGTCTAAACCCCCCAAAAAAGTAAGGAACAAATAAACACATAAATACTGGGTACGCTGGCTGTCTCCTACACACAATAACTTTATTTGAGCTAAGGGACAGGCAATTAACTAACATAACAACTACTCAGGTTCAGATAAGAACATCCAATTTGAACACCAAAACAGGACAGAGGTCCTAGAGTTGTTTCTGAAACTACAAATACTGCCATGCTGTTTTGAGCTTACACAGACATAAAAATATAACTCTTTAAAAATCCCTTTTGAATAAAAAAAATTCTATTTTTTAAATTCTTCAACAATGACAACACAAGTTGTAATACTTAGGCCAAGTCTATATAAACGATTCTTGGGGTGGGTTTTTTTGCAAGGTATAGAGATAAAAGGATAACAAACTTTTGCCAAAATTTAGCTACAACTGGGTATGTACTGCAGTTTAGGGGTCTTAGAAAATGTTCCATATCTCATGCATTGAGTCAGTTATTGTCATATAAGGCAGTGTTTTCTCAATCTTAGGCACTTAAAAACCCCACATTTGTATCAATGTTTTTGAATTAATTTCCAAAATTATCAGCATTTTAAAAGTATTTTCCATTAATGTGGAAATCTTACTTTCTCCATTTGTTCCTTTAAGGTCACAGCTGGAAAATTCACCTTAGAAGCTTCTATAATCATTTGGTTTTTTAAGAGGTAACTGGAAAACAAAAGGGGAAAGGGAAAAAAAACCAGAAGAAAAATAGTTAAAAACCCATAGTTACATTATTCAGACAGATGATTTAAGATGATTTTAAAGCAGATACAAGGTTGTTGCCAAAAGTAATAATTATGAAAATACTCAAAACATAACAATGGTTTTACTTTGGAACCAAGATCCTCTCATCACCAGCTATAAGTAATTTACAGCTTCTATAGTCAAGTCCTCAACCTATCATGGAACCATTCTGATTCCTTACATTAGCTAAATGAATCTGGAACTGAAGGAGATTTCAGTATTACACACAACTAAATTTAAACTCTTACATTACACAAGGACACTCAAGATGCGCAAGGCAATCAAAGGGATTCACATCAACACAAACAATTTAGACATCAAGGATATTAAAATCCCACACCAATGTGCTCAGACAGAAGTCAAACCACTTTTGTTAGCTGTAGGCTGGTTGTACAATAACTTACAACTACCTGTGAAGTCACTGACCATAAGAAGAGTGTACTCACCAGATGATGCTGTCCTTGAAGAAACAGAACAAGCCTCGGAGATATGCCAGGTCATTGCCAGAAGAATAAAGAATGAAGCCCACAGCCAAGCCACATGACCGACAGGATAATAAATAATAAGCACTAAAGGGAGAAAGGGAAAAGTGTTCTTAAACAGAAGCTTTTGAAATCATAGATGCTGCATGTTTGTCAGAGGGCATCAAATCTTCAGTTCTATTGGGGCAAAGTCCAAGGCATAATAATGCCTCCTCAAAAAAATAATATGTACAAAAACAACATGACCATAAGAAATTGGGCATGCTGTGAAAGAAGTAATCTCTTGAATAAGTGAAGTTGCTATTAAGGAAGAAAGTGCACATCTTATTATCACAGAGTGGTTTAGACTATACTACTCAAACACGATTTAACCGATAATGCACGTGCCAGGTGAAAATTCTTTCCTAATAAAACAGATTATTGCCCCATGCAGAAAGAGGGGCAGGGAAAAAAAGTACAAAAAAGAGTAAGTCTTATATTGAAAAAGTTCCCAGTCCTTATAGTTTGTAAAACAGCCTTTAAAAATAATTTAAACAAGCTACTGATTCCTTAAGCCCCCAGATGACATTTTACATTCTTCCCATTAGACTGAGTTACCAAACCTTGCTAACTGTAGGTTCATGAAGGGGCAGCATAAGTTTTTCATTTTCAGTATCAAGAAAAACCAACCAACCAAAAGCCGCCCCTCCCCCCGAAACCAAACCAAAACAAACCAAACCCAGAGGTGTTTTAAGTAAGAGACCTCTTAGGGAAGGGAAGAAAGGGACCTACATGTCAAGCTGCATTGCTCGAGTGTTTCTCTCTACCTACAGAGGTTAGAACAGCAAAACTTTTAATTTCACGTGAAAACTACATCCCTACAAAAGGTTCCTCCATTCGAAGTGTGAAACAGGCACAGAAGTCACTTGGGAGTTAGCCAAGCCCCTCAGAACCCCCCGCGCACAAGCCGGAGGAGCTCCCGGCCTTGCCGGAGCCCGGCTCTGCCCGCACGATTTACCGCGGCGGCCACTCACGGCAGGCCGATGGCAAAAGCAGGAACTACGCACCATCCCAGGAGGGCTCCCTCGAGGCCGACCAACAGCGAATCCTCCCAGCTCACATCGCTGGTGACTTCTGAGGAGAAAGAGAGAGAGACGCGCTGCAGCCAAGAGCCCCCGGACCACCCCCAGCCCGGCCGCCGCCGCCCGCCCCGAGGCCCGCCGGCCCGACGAGGCACTGACTGAAGCAGATGAGGACGCTGAGCCCCGGCGGCTCCTGCCCGCACAGCTGCAGCGAGTCCCCCAGCACCGTCCAGCAGCCGCGGCAGTGGAACACGGCGCACTCCTCCGGCAGCGGACCCTGCCGCCGCGGCGGCGACGCTGGCACCGCGGCCGGCGGCAAGGAAGACGACGACGACGACGGCGGCGGCGGCGACGGCGGCGGCGGGATCCAGGCCGTAGCGGCGGGAGCGGGCGCCCGCTCCNGGAGCGGGCGCCCGCTCCAGCACAATGGCCCCGGCGAGCTGCGGGTCCTGGAACAGCTGTCGCAGCTGCCGCCGCACCGCCATTTCCTCCCGCCGAGCGTTCGAGCGCGGCCCCGCCCGCCGAGCCTCGCGATTGGAGGGAGGTGCGCGCGTCTATGTTTCCATTGGTCAGCGGGCGCGTCAATCCTCGCCGCCCGAGGCTATTGGGCAGCGGGCCGCACGGCGCGCGCCTTTCCCTGCCGGGAACGCCTTATCGCTCTTGAAAATAAGCACGCGCGGCGGGCCGCGTCGCCATTGGCGGCCCCCTCGTCCCGCCCCCGTTGGG
>VZTD01005548.1:858709-880178 GCA_013397725.1 Rhagologus leucostigma | reverse complement strand
GCACCGGCACCGGCCGCGCAGTGCGGCGGTGGCTTCGCGCTGGGGCGCCCCGGGAGGCTGTGCCGCCGTCCGGGATGCGGGCAAGCACTCGGGGAGGGGAGTGCGCGGCTCCGGTGCTCCCCGGGGAGGCTGCCCGCTCCTCTCCCGGCCCTGCTGTTCCCCCCCGGCGGTGTCCCCGCGCTGTTTGCCCCCAGTGCGGGTAGTTGTGGTTGTTTGGTTGGTTTGGGTTTGGTTTTTTTTTTTAACGACTTGGGGTGGGAGAAACAGTGACAACAGGGTACCTTAAGGGAAGAGAGGGCGCGTTTGGCAAGTCGCGGTTAAGGGCGAGAAGTTTAAGGACGCCCCAGTGTCCTGCCTGGAGCTGCAGGTGCATGTGTGACACGGCCTGGTCTCTCCTGGCAGGCGCTGCCAGCAATGGCAGAAGTCATAAAGCCTTAAAAGAAAGATCCACAGCTTGGGTGGAAAAGGCAGCTCCCTGTCCTCACAGGGATAAGAATTGCTCTGGGAATGTTAGTTTCGGGGTATTTTGACTGATTTTATGCTGACCTTTCCAATTAGGTGTTTAAGAGTCTGAATTATCAATGGCGTGTTTTCATTGTTATTTTATTACTATTACTGCTGAATGTATGCGAGGGATGAAAAGAATGCTTTGCATGTAGCATGGGCAAGACAGAAGGAATTGCAGAAATTTGATACGATTTTAATTTAAGTTCAGCTGCACTGTGGGTCTTAGAACAGTTTGTCTCATTCCTTGAACAACCAACCTTCTGGAGAATAGACAGATTAGGAGAAACCTAGTCAGGGAAATTTGCCTTTGTGCCTCTGTGGAGAATATGCTACATATTAATCTGTGGCCTTAAGCACTTTATCTAATTGACTGACACGAATGACGTCCTAGGCATGCCTTACTCTGCTGGATTGAGGAAATGTTCTGCTTGTTTGTTGGATCAGTTTATAGGATGCTGGTTGGACTCATGCAGTTCTTCAATGACTTAATGGACTGTTTGGTTCATGTGTTGTTTTGATTTCTCTCCAGGCAGACAAACTGTTGGAATCATTGAAGCAACACTTTGAAGGGACAAAAGAAGAAAGTGAAAATATGGTAATAGATAATAAATCAGCTGTTGCTTTTAAGAAATATAAAGCTTAATTTGTAACCAATAGGGTGGGGCGTGTGCTGAAGGGTGTTTTTGACCATGATGGGAACTGTAATAGAAATACCTTTTTCTTCTTAGTGCCCTTAGTTTAAAGTACTCGTGTACTGATAGAAATAGATCTGCTAATGTTAGTTTTGAATTGGCCTCCTCTAAGACTGAAAGCTGACTTCCTTTCACCTGCCAAAACTCACAATTTTTTTTCAGCATCAGTACAAAACTATTCTCTGTGAACACTAACATTTAATTTCCACTGAACAAATCTTAATTCTTGCCTGTTTGGCTCCAGACATTATTCAGTACCAAATATAAAAATATTTAATGCATTTGCATGCTTACATGAAGGGGACTAGATACTAATTGGAAAGCTTTTCGCATCTACTACAATTTACTTATACTAGCACTGTAATGAAAGCAATACAGTTGTGCTACTTCCTTTATTTGTCTCTTGTGTATTGTTCTCTTAACTTTTTTTAAAGCTTCTGTAAGCTGA
Organism: Rhagologus leucostigma; assembly: GCA_013397725.1. Taxonomy (NCBI): domain Eukaryota; kingdom Metazoa; phylum Chordata; class Aves; order Passeriformes; genus Rhagologus; species Rhagologus leucostigma. The sequence goes on along the minus strand of VZTD01005548.1, from coordinate 878,531 downwards.
ATCATTTTGTTGAGTGTGGCAATGTTTTTGAAGTTTTTGATAAAAAGTAATTTGTTATCTGCTTTTTCTAAAATACGTCTTTCTCTAAGTGCATCCCCTAAAAATCTTTACAGGTTTGAGGAACTGGTGTAAACCTTGTCAGCTTTTTAAAATTTTTACAAGCATGAAAGGAGCCCTGTTTTTATTGGTGAAGAGTATTCCACAAATGTGAGAAGGTCATGGCATCATGCAATTTAGATTTCAAATATAAAGTATTAGGCCTTTATAATCTTATTAAAATGAAATATGATAAAAATAATAATAGGAATTGTATTTAAAGTCTCCAAACAATGAGCTTTGATGCTTAGGGGAATCTAGATAGTGCCAGTTTCTTGATTACTACACTGCTAAATGGCATGCTACTGTTTTTCCTCTGTATGAAATAGTTTTTTCAACAATAAAGTTGAAACTGTCCCTGGAGTATTTAATTTATGTTTGTGTCAGATATCTTCCAATTATAGTATTTTTCTGCTACAGGATCTTGTAAAGAGTGCATCTGCTTCCATTAAATCAGATGAACTGAGCAATCAGGAGGAAATGATGTCTGATTCAGTGTGTTTTATTACAAAAAGACGTGGTAAAGAAAAGAAAATAACCAGAAAAAAGAGGAACTCCCATGAGGAAACTAATACCAGTGAAGAAAACCCAGTGCTTTCTGATGAGAAAGAGGTAATTTCCATTGCATGCTTTTGTGTGCTGACTGTCCTCCCTTCCTCTGAGCATAATTTAAGCACAACTTGATTTCTTTTCTATCACCAGTTACCGATGGTATACGTGTGTGTGTGTGTATACACACATATAAAAATTCATATCCAAGCATTCTGGTACTGGTCTTTTGTACTTTGTAGCACTGACTTTTGTCTATCTTAACTATGTGCTACCCCATAATAAACAGACATTACTTGCTAGTCATTGCTTCAAGAAAATAAATTCCTCTAAGAAATATACAATTCCAAACACTATCTGAATGTAAGACTGCTTTCACTAGTTCACTGCAGTATTCTGAATCTTAGGCTAGTTTCGGAATTTATCTAAAATAAGGCTGTTCTCGCTTTTTTGATACAGAAAAAACTTTTTAGAAGTTGCATGATTGCCTAAACCTCATAATTTTTTTATTGTGAGGGTTGTATGACTGAGGGAGAGAAAGTTTCAAGGTGACATGGAGGCAGAATTTTTTTTTCTAGAGTTACAAGGAGCAGGTAAACTAAGAACTGTCTGAAAGACTTTTACTGAGGTAGAGGAGGGAAATGAGAAAATGAGGAGTGTTAGTCTGTTAGTGTTAGAGAACTGTACAGTATACAAAGATACAACAGTAAAAAGTAACATCCCCAGTGAATTTATTTTTACTTGCAAATAATTAACTTTTATCAATAAAGGCAATTTTATACTAAAATGTTAGAGCTGAGCAGTTAAAAACTCTCTAATATATCTAAGTTTGTGAAGTAACAGGGTAAGTATTTCACAAGTTAATTCAGTTTGGACTTCAGAAAATGTCTTGCTCAATCTCCCAATGAAAGCAGGCTCAGCATGAGGTTAGACCACAGTGCTGAAGGCTTTATCCAATCTGATATTGAAAACCCTTGAGGATGAAGGCTATGCACCTCTCTGGGCAATCTGTTGCACTGACTCACTGTTCTCAGAACAACAGCCTTTCTTTATATCCAGTTGGAACAAACTGGTTAAACAAAGTATGTTTAAATTGCAGGTGCATTCTGAAATGAAAGAAAATGAAGTGCCTCAGGGTGAGCACAAAAAGGGACAGAATGTATTACAAAACAAGAAGCAAATAGCTGAAGAGAGAGCTATTGAGAATCCAGGCATGGGTACTGGACAGAAGAAACAAGTAGAGAAGACTTCTGCTAAAAGCAGGGGAGAACAACGTAAGTAGAAAATTGAAAAAGAGTAACTTTAATTTGTGCTACCTAAAATAACCAAAAGGTACATTTTATCGTGCCTTCAAAGATTTTTGTGGCACGTCTGTTGATCAGCACCTTGTTTTGGGGATACCAGAAGAAAATCAATCTGGTTTGAGTTTGTGTTACTTGTTTCACATATTGTAACACAAATCCACAAATTCTGCAGTGTAGGAATTTTGCTGGCTCTGACTTCAGAACTCTTGTTTCTAGTGGAGGAGTTCCCAGAGATCTGAGTGTATTTGAGTTTTACACTTCCAAAAGGATCAGTGCCTTTTGGAATACACTTCAGGTGTTACTTGGCTTTTTGAGGTGGCAAGAAAGGGAGGACTTGCTTCCTCATGCTTCATTTATCTTTTTCTACAGGTGAACACTTTTATCATTTTCTTTCTAGGAGTAAAATTAGCAGAAAATAACATAGACAGAATCCTTTATAAATTGTTTGAACTACGTAAGAGTATCTGAATGTATTCCAGTGGGTCACTTTTTCATCTGGTGGCATTTTTAGTCCTTCAAACATGATGCCACTGAAAATATGAATTAATTTATCCCCCACTCCTTTGCATACACAGCTGACATGAAGAGATGAGTTTGTCTACCCAATCTGATAATTTCTTGGTATTGTGGGTCTGTCAAGTAAGATGCACACCTGCATTTGCTCTGTTAGGCTCAGTGTGTGTAGTCTGTAAGTCGTATTATGGATATTCTTGTTGTTGCATAGAATTTACAAGGACAATCTTATGGGAGACCACCAAAAATTTTGAACTAACTTAAAAATCTGTGATTTTCTATGAAGGTTGTTTTTAAAAAGAAAAGTGATAGAGTATGTGGGGGATGCTTGGGCTGAGGTAGCACTCATCCTGACAGTTGGAACTGATGCCTTGAGTGGCTACCTAGAAACAGAGACGAGACAGGAGTAAGGGAATAAAGGTAGGTATTTACTTGAAAGGCCTTCAAAGGTACACCCTGGGGAGCCAGAGGCTACATCCAAAATGGACCCCAAGACGGAAAACAAGTCACGAGTACTTCACACTTCTATGGGTTTGGGTCATTTGCATATCAGCATAAATTCACCAATTGAAACTTTAGCTAATGATGTAATTTCTTCAATTTCTCCACCCCTCTTGCAGCCCTAGTTTACACCTTTTGGGCCTAGGACAATCCGAGTGTCCTTGAATAACGAGCTCAGTGAGGCTCTGTTATGTCTATCTGGCATAGGAGAACAGCAGCTAGCAGGCTACAAGAAACTTCAGAGTTACACACTAGGCAATATAGGATTCGAAAAATACAAAAGTTAAAACCTAAGGCATCAGAACAGTACTCATCTCTTCCTATAGCTGTAGTAACAAGTGTTTGCATTTAATATTGACAAGTTGATTTCTCAACAATTATTTTTAACTGCACGCCATTATTTGTTTCCAATAAGGATTTCTTTCAATATATTAACGTCATCTAAATTTACGTTTGAAGAGATGTGAATGAACAGAAAAGCAAATGTTTGGTTTTGATATGCAAATGCTGAACTTGATGTAAAGTCTTTACCTGATTTTTTTCTTAAGAAAATTAATCATTAAAATGTGAACACAAGCTTATTACTATACCTGAGAGCAGAGATGACAAAAATAACTTGACTCTCAGTATGTGAATAAGGCAGTGGCAGAAAAGTTGGTCAAAAGGTATTTCTTCTTTGTTATCAACATTTAAAAAACACAGATCATGGCCTGTGAATTTAGTTTGTTTTGCTTACCACAAGCACAGTTCCCTTGTTAACTTTCCCTGAAAAATATTTTACTATAAGATACTAACCTAATATGACTTTAGGATTCACTCTGGGCTTGAGGTTTTTCAAGATACGCTATTACTGACAAACCAGTTAGAACACTTTTGAGAGACTTAGAACATATCTATTCTAGCTGGTTTTATTTCTCAAAACCTAAACCCACTTTGAGGAGATAAAGTGTTTTGAAACAAATATTGGAACAATATTTAAAACCACTGTGATTACTTTAAATCGTGTTCCAGGAGTTCTAATGATTTTGTCTAATCTTTCTGTACCAGGTGATGCTCATCCTGCAGGAGGGAAGATCCCTTTACGTGTAGGCCGTGCATCTAGGTCTGCAAGAACAGGAACGGCAGCTACCACACCAAGTAAGATAACCTACCATCTTTAGAAACAGATGTGTTTTCGAGACTTGACTTAGCTTTTTACAACTCAAATTTCTATTCCTGCTCAAAGAAGAGAATATCCTCTCTTTAAAAAGCAAGTGAACAAAAAAAATTTCCCAAAGGTTACATTTCAAGGTACATACTCCAGCTTGTAAATTCATAGTAGTAAATGACTGGCACGTATGTTAAAAAACTGGTTTATCGAACATTTTGGTGACTTTTGGATACAACACTTGCATTAATGATTTTCAAAGAACAGGAACACATCGCTGTTACTCCAGCTTGTTTAGTTTTCACTTATAAATACTATGGTTGTGCTGTACTACTGTACATTAGCTCATGTTCATCACTTCTTAAAATGCATTAAATCATCTCAAATGTAGAAGTATTTATTGTTTTCTTTAACTGCAGAATTTGGGGGTTGGGTTAGAGGATCTTTAAAGATCCCTTCCAACTCAAACCATGATTCTATAATCCTCCAGATTACCAGGTAACTGGCCATGTAGCTGTTGAAATAGATTGTTTTGGTCCTGTTTGGTCAGCTGTGTCTACAACCTTTAATTAGAGGGATACATCGTCTTTTATGAGGTCATAACAATAGGTGTCACAACGTTCTCCTATTAAGGATTAAACTTCCTTAGAACCATATCAGATCTGTGAATCTTCTTATTTCTGGAACTTCTTAGACTTTAAAAAGTTGCACGAGGCTCAGTTCAAGAAAATGGAATCTATTGCTGACTACATTGAGAGAAAAAAAAAACTGAATGAAAATTGCAGCACAGTCAAGGTAAGAGATAACATAGGAAGATACCCGTTGTTGGTATATTCATTTATTTCCAGGGCCTGTCTGTAAAAGTCCTATCAGGTCTCTTTAGATCAGTAAGTAGCTGTTCACGTAAACATGCTGTGAAATGTTATAACTAATGAAATTTAACTGTAGTCCTACATAACTAGTTATATATAGTTATTTGTATATAACTTATGTAACTATACAAGTTTTTACACGTTAACAGTGTATAGCTGTAGAAACCAACAACTAATTTGTCGGGTTTGAGTAAAAATAATTGTCACAATTACTTTTGTGAGAGATCTCCTGGAACTTTTGTTTACAACTCTTTGAATTGCTGCAGACCTTAACCAAGGGGATAGGTTATTTTTCAAAGAGCAGGAATTAAATACTAAGTTCCTCTTCTGTGCCTGAACTATCATCCAATGGCTGCATATGACTCTCCTTTAAAATACATGCAATATATGTTGTTCTCAGTTCTTGTATTTCACCCTCACATGGGTGAAAGCTGCTAACAGGGCTTCTCACATAGTGCAGTAGAGCCTAAAAAAGTGACAGTAATACATCAGTGAATGTATGAACGAATATGTCAATGGCCATAGAATCGTTCAGGTTGGTTACTCTAGCACTGCCAGGTCCCTAACAAAGAGTAACAATGAATGAAACTCCTGAACACTACATTTATTTTTTTAATGACATATATTGTATCAATGTATACTTCAGACAAATTACTATCGGCAGGTGCTGACCAGGAAATCAATTCCTGTAAGACCATCAGAAAAAGACACTCCACATTCTAAGGTATGTGTTGTTAGGTCAGTTTAATAAATATAAAACTACTTACATTTAAAATATGCTTTTAAAGAGGAACAAAAAGGGAGAAAACTGAAGAGGCCATATGCTTCTGATTCACTGTGTATTTTCCCTTCCTCTTGTCTGCTTTGTAGATAAATTTTCAGCAGAGTCTGGTAACTCAGAATTTGCTTTTCCCTAGAAACAAGGCAGTGGCAAAAGATTTTTATTCAGCCCAAATCCAGAAAGAGGCAGATTCTCCAACACCTGCACTCCTAGAAACCTCCGGCGCTCACCACGCAATTCTCTGAATGCTGCTAATCGGAGTATTTTATCCCAGAGATCTTCATTTAATCCTTCTGTACTTTCAACATCCAAAATGAATGTCAGGTAAAAAGAACAAACCAAAGCTACCAGCAAGCCATTTGATATGATACACATGAAATAATCAACACTGACTGTGATTTTACTACATTATTTCTCTTCCAAACGTGAACTATGCAAGACTAATTCTGATTACTAACTTTCAGCTTGGCTTTGTGGCTGGTTTAAGCCTTACTGTGCTGTTACTATCTTCATTCTTCATTTTTATGTCTGTTAGAGGAATCTCAAATCCTGGCTTTCATTTTGCTAAACTGCTCAAGCTAATTATTTTTCTTCCCTTACTGTGTTAGGTTTTCCATTTTGCCAGGCAACCTAATAGTTTCTGTTTATCTGAATTAATTTATCTTTAAAATATCAGAACTCTATTCAGTATTCCAGGTAAGTCTTGAAATGGACTCATCATTTGGGGTTTTTAGGTACTTTCTTCCTTTGGTCCTCTACTTCCCCTCCCCATCAGTGTCATAGCAGGTGTCCTCTTATGATTGACTACTATAAGCAGATTGTTTCTAGCAGGTGGGAACCAAGCTGACTCCAGAAAATCATGAGGAATTGCTAAATGAATGAACTCGTACTCAATGCTATTATACCTCATCTCATTTCCTTTTACAACATCATGTGTATGCCATCATTCTTCCACAGTAATCTAACTCTCTATTAGTGTTGATACTTCATGAACTTCTGTTATCAGTACATTTTATTAGCTTATTAATAATTTCCCTAAAGTCTTGATAAAGACACCTTTTAAAAGACAGAATCGAGAGGACAGTCCTTACGGTATCCTATTGATAAATGTCCTTTTGCTTGGATTTCTTCATAGTGAAAGCCCTTATTTCTACTATTTCTTTGTTGATTTCTAATTATTATACTAATTTTGACTTTAATCAGTTTACTAGAGTTTCCACAGGGACTGAAGTCCTGGTTAGACATTCTCCCTTTGCTAACAATACATGGTTGTTCGCACGCCTTGGTTGTGTTACTTTCTCTGATGACCTTCACTTTTCAACTTTGGCATGCCAAGATCATGGCTGCTGGGGCTTTTTTTTGTCCTTGAATAAAGTGTGTGTGGGATTGTTGTTCTTAAGCCAGATAATGCAACTTCTCATACTGGTATCTGATAATATATAATTATGTGACTTTGGAATGCAGGTCTTTTGCTGTTCAAAGGCCAAAATCAAGTTTACAAACTTAGTGGCTTTGTTTTTACTTTAAATGTCCTCTTTTTGATTTCAACAGATAACAAATGAAAAAAAATACACTGCCTCTTGTGTCCTCTTGGATGAACTTGGATGTCTCCACTGCAGCCCTAATTGATTCCTAGCAATATATAAACCAAAACATTACTTTTAGAATTTGCTTCCATTCCATTGGTCCAGATTTGCACTGTGGTGGATCTTGCAAGCTGTACTTCACCATAAACTTGCTTGCCCACAAAAACATAGCTTTCTTCAACACTTACTCTCTGTCTTTCTAAATCTTGCAAGATTATAGCTTATTCTCAGTATCTTTTTGATATGGATGTTACTTCATACAAGATTTTGAATTTTATGCATGTACACATATATATGTATTCACAGGTATTCATAAAAAATGTGTATATACACACATACATACAGAATGTGTGTGTGTCTTGGTATGCGGGTAACTTGTGTGTTTCAAAATTTCCAGCTTCTTCCTCTTGTAGCTCTTTGAGGTCTAGCATGCTGTTAGTTAATTGTCTTTCAGTTTTTCTTAATCTGAATTTTAAAACTAATGAAATATGCAGAATCCAGAATACAGAATCCAGATCTAAAGTAAATCGTATCTGTTGGTGAATAAATCTACTAGCTTATTGCATCCAAATATATTGGCTTTTCAAAAGAACAAGAAAGGCTGTTCTTTGTAGTTTGTAATATTACTTACTGCTATTGATGCTGGCTCAAAACTTAAAGTGTTATAACAGCAACATATTTTAGTGCAGTTTTTGCACAAGCCGTGAACATCTTTCACACGGTAGATCTTTCTACCTGTAATAAAAGTAGAATGCAGAACCTTCTGTATTCTGGCACATTGCTTACATTCCTTGTAGGTGACTAAATTTGTCTTCATGTTTCTAATAACTTTCAGGTTCTCAGAAGCCACAAAAGATAATGAGCACAAACGCTCTCTTACCAAGACTCCATCTAGAATGTCTCCATACATGGAGATCTGCACGCCTGACACTCAAAAGAACTGCAAACGAATAGGTCAGAAGAACAGTAAGGGAAATGCAAGAAATAATGATCTGACTGCATCAAAGGGTAAAGTGGATGGTGACTATTTGGCTCTTTCAGATCAAGACTTTTACTGAATTATTATATACTTTTAACAACGAAATGTCATGTAGACCCAGGTTTAATTTAATTCTCTAATTTATGACTGGTTCTTCAGAAACTGCAGTAGTTTCTTTGTTTCCTTTCTTTTCTAGTGGTTTGAGTAAAATGTTTAGGTGCCACGACTTAAACATACGGTACCTAGCTACCTACAGAAAATCTTCTAGACCTTTAGGGACTACATAGCAAAAGATTCATACAGCAGACACAGGGACACCCTGTCTGCAGTGAGAGGAATTCCTGACACCTTCTCAGAGGTCTCATTCTCCTTGTGGGGTTTGCATGCATCAGGCTTCTAGCTGTGCTTTAGGACAACCTGTTATCAGCCTCAGCACCCTGAACAACTCAGGAACTTAAATTAAGAAAAATCAGAAGTCTTCTGATTACTAACGATCTCTGCAGCAGCACAGCTCTGCTATCCAGCCACTGACACCCTTAGCATCACAGAGATATTTGCACAGGTCAAGAACTCAGAACTGCCTGGTTTGCTGTATAACAATACTGATGTTTTTAAGGGGCAAGCAAAGTTCCATGCTGATCTGAAGCTGGCCTGTTCCAAAAGAATGCTTCTGTGTTTAATGTGAAAAACCACTTGGTTCCAAATAAGCATAGAGAAACACAATTTATTTTGAAGGACTAGAAAAACACACGAAGCTGTTACATGCTCTTCCATAGTATAATCATAGCTAAAGGGCCAGTACTCTACAACTTTTGCCCTCTCCAGACCTGGAAGCTCCCTATTTCAAGTGAGCTTTGTTTGTGCAATTCTATCTTTAGAGGTAGCAGCAGGGGCATTTAATGGCTCTTTGGTCTTGATAACTGTAGTATGGTTTTCAAAGGCACTTTCCAACTTTCTGTGTACACTGATGCTCTTGCTACTCTAATTATGGTATCTTGATGCCTTTTGTAGTTCTTACCCCCTTCAAGTTTGGAGCTCAACCTGCAGAACCCACAAGTGGAAAGAAGACATTTGATCTCAAAGCAAGTCTCTCTCGGCCACTTCGGTATCAGCCACATAAAGGTACCGTGACCCTGTGCAGTCTGTGTTGGTCACACCCCTACACCCAGCTGTTCCTACAGGGCTGCATTGATAAAAACAGCGATAGCAAAGTTTACAGTCTCCTTTCCTGTCCCTTTTCCTTTCTCTCTGGGTTCCCACACAGTCTGATGTTAAATTTCTTCATAATATATGCTTTAAGAGCATCTCTACTGAAGATTAAAATTTTATGACCAAAAGCCCATAAATACAAGAATAAATGTCCTTGTATTCCACTAAACAGATGTATGTACAGGAAACATGAAATATTCTGTACACAGTGAGGTGGGTTTTTTTAACCTCATGTGAGAAGCTGACCTTTACATGGTGAGTGTTACTTCTAAGCACAGTCACCTGTTAATACTTACAGAAGAACTACTTGTAGGGAATGGGCTGGTGAAACTGATAATACAGCTTGAAGAGGCATTTCGTCTTAAAGACCACCAGCAAGTAACAGGCTAGCTAGGATAAATTCATGGTAAGAAGTTAAGCACACAATTACTGAACTACTAAACTAGTCTCTCTTTTTGCCCCTAAATTGTAGGACGACTAAAACCGTGGGGAGAATTTAAAGAAAATACTGTTCTCAATAAGTCTGGTGGTAGCAATATCTCTTCACGTAAGAAAGATTACAAACAGCCACATCTCCAGACAAGGTTAGTACACCACTAGTCTTTTTTTGAATAGTGTTGCTTAAAATAATATGATTCATTCTTCTTCTTAGGATTTAAATGTAATTTGGGAAAGAATACTTTTGTATTAAAGCCATTTTTCCTTCCAATGACTGTTGAATTTCAGAAAGGCCAACAAGAAAGGCTGCTCTGAATTTGTTAGACTTTTTTTCCATGAAAGGTATTAGTTCCAGAGTTTGGAGATTTACCTTCATCTTGGAAGAAGCTGTCAATGTTGACATGCTGTCACCTTGAGTGTTAGACCTGTATGTCTGAGCAGAAGTATTTGCCTGAATGTTTGGGCTCAGTCCATAATGGTACTGTTATCTCTGCCTATGGCAAAGGCAGCACACTGATTAAACGGGTGTTAAGATGTGGTCTGCTTCAGATTGCTTTGGTTGCTTGTGTCCCTACCTTTAATATAACTTGATGTGGTCTCCTTTTTTTTTTTCCCCTCCAGGGAAGAAAGGCGTGAGACACTTGAGCAAGACAGAAAAAAGAAAAAGGCTCATGCTCTTGGAAAACGTAGAGGCCTGTCTGTGTGTTAGGACAAATAAGAAGTCCTAACTAAGACACACTGTAAATACTGTTCCTGTCATGTAAAGGCTTGTGCTGTCTGTGTATGGTTCAGGTTGCTATTAGTGGAATCCAGAGAGCAATTAATGAGATCTTGTAATGTGCCCTGAGCATAATGTTTCTGTGATCAACTTCTCCACTGAGATGAGAGTTTTAAACTTTCAGGGGCTTAGAACTCTCTTGTTGCTTCATAATGTTTTCATTTAACTGATTTACTCGACTAAAAGATGTTAAAGAAGAAAATATAAGTGGAAAAAAGATGCTCAAGAAGCCTCTTTGCATCTTAGGATAGACTTGTGCATCAGAATGCACTTGTTGCATGCTAGAATGCAGGCTTTGGACAGCAAGCTTCAAAATGTTCCACAGTGTTCAAAATTACAAGAGTTGGAAGTACCTGCTTGCCCTGTTCTCCGGATCAATCCTTAAATTCTCTAAGTTACAGCAATTATTCAGCATTTCTAATTGCATGCTTACGAAATAGTAGGGAATTTCAAAGAGAAGAGAAGGTATGCAAGCTCTCTGGAAAACTAAAAGCTTACAGCATAACATAATTGTAAAGTACCTTTAAAAAAAAAAAGTCACAACTGAATTTACAAATTACCAACTTTGATGCTTTGAACAGTTAAGATTTTGTTCCTTTCTATGGTAAATAGCAGATGTTAACAAAATCCTCTTGCTTTTCATCCCTAAGATGCTTAAAAGAGGTTATAGTAGTGTTGAGGCACATTCATTTTAAAAGCAGTTGTTATTTTTACATTAAAAAAATACATAGAAAGTTGTCTGGATTTGTTAGGGGTAGAACTAGAAAGGTAATTTAACAGCTGTAATCTCAGTTGTTGAGCAAATAAATGTTTCATTGAATTTAGTGTCTTATCAAGTATATGTTGCAATGTCAAGAACAAGCAATTTTTTTTATAAACTGAATGGGGAAAATAAATATTTTGTATATGTCCTGTTTATCAGTGGCTTTATCATTTAGTATACAACATATAACTGCTTCCTTACTGTAGCGCTCTTCTTGTTCACACTTTTATTTACTACTGTGTTTTCCTGTATCAAGTTTTCCTCACCAACTCACCTGCCTCCCACTCCATGAAAGATGTTTGCTCTGGTATCTTTAGAAACAATAACCCTAATCCTTCTGCATTTAAGCTGCTGAATTCTGTGCAAAAGGAAAACGATAGTACAAGATCCTGTTTCAGCTTGCTTCATTGTGGTCTCTTCCACATAAAATACAGGTACATTTAATATTTCTAAAGTATACTTAAACAAGATCACTGTGGAGGAGGTCAGTACTTTGATTACTTAAATTTGACAGCTGAAACATACACTTTACAAAGCAAGTGCTGAGTAGTTATCTTGAATTACTGAAAACTGGATTTCTCTGAAAAAGGGAGGTATTGAGCTTCTGTGACACCAGTTGAGGCTGTGATTTCTTACAACACCAGCTGAGTTAGGCTAACTGCACACAGCAAAAGTGGGATTTGCTCTGCCCTGTAACAGTGCTAAGTAAGCCAAGCTGTGCCTCCTCAGGGAGCAGATAGAGCTGGGGTTTTCCTCCCACCCCTTCTTTGGAGCATTACTTCTTTTCAACAGCCTTAGCTCTGTAACACTGTAGGACTATGCTCAACAGCTCTAAAGGAAAAGTCAAGCCTGCTGCACAGCTCTTGTTTCCACCTTGGCAGTGGCAGCTTTTTCTTTTTTTAGCTATCCAGAGGAGCCAAAGCTAAAGGTTGAAATACTTTTGCCTTTTCCGCTTCTGGTGCTGCTCTTTGTAAATTTCAGTAGCTGAGTCACACTTAAGCACCAGTCCTCAGAGTATTAAATCTCATACCTTTTTCAGTTTAAAACTATCAGGTGCAAGTGTTTTACAATTGTCAACAAACCACGTAATGTAGAAAATGAAAGTGATGTACAAAAAAAACCAAAAAACTCATGAAATACTTTTATTTTAATAAAGGTCAGGACAGAAGCCAAAACTTATCCAAGGAAGAGTTACTTTGTAGGAATATCACAGCTCCTCTCAGGCTATTTTGCAGTCCATGTATGTACAGTCTCTCCAGGATTCTGTATTTGAGAGTTCAAAGCTGCCAGTGGTGTCACACTTCATGCACTTATCTCTTTAATGTTTACATAGGCTCTTCAAGTCATTAAAAGCCACATTTTGAGGAGTATTTTATAAAAATAAACCAAATATCTGAAGAATTTTCCAAAGGACACCAGCCCAACTTAGACTGGAGTGTTCTTGTCATACGCTTCATAGGCAAACTCTTCTCTATGAGCTCTGTCCTTTAGCAGGCCAATAAAATCGATCTCCAGCTGGAATGGGCCATCTACTTTATCTCCAATGGTGAATCCAAGGGTTCTAATCTAATTAAAAGACACGTAGAACAGTATTTATAACATTACAATCAAACTCAGTTGTATCTCCCACTTCCGTATTTTACACACCATTCACAGCCACTTACTTTAAACTGGTATTAGTTCAAAATGCAGCAGCATTTCTTAAGGCTTGAACACTTCACTACCCCGTTTTCAATACAGACCCCAGTGGGAAATGACTCCACATTTGCCTTTCTAGCACTGTGTTAATAAACCCTTGATTTAAAATGGCCTGAGCCTAAAGCAACACTGCTACTTTTATCCTTCATGGTTTGTGTACAGCCGCTTTCATTGTAATTGGGTTTCTAAACACATTTTCATAGTCACAATTCTTTCATGAATAGGAAAAACAAAGATTTAATTAAGGATGGAAGGGATCATTCTAGATTGTGATATATCGTGTACTCTGTGAACACACCAAATCAGACATTTTTAAACTTAATTTGAAGTTGGCATGAAACCTAATTACTGAGTTTAATAGTAAGACAAGGTTCTTAACCATTATTTTCCAATTAGAATAATTTTCTTAAATATAAGAACAAATCTGTGTGGCTCAGGCATGCTTCCTATTAGCCTGTGGCTTGCCCAAATACTCTCTCAGCTCTCACATGTTACAAAACACTTCCACTGTTAACAGCTCAGTTGAGTCACCAGTGCAGGCCACTTCATGAACTCGAGCTGCCCCAAAGCCCTGCTGAACGTGCAGGTCTGAGTGGTGCCCATGATGTAAAGGACTGCTGTAAATTTGGGGAAATAATGCCTAGGATGTGTCAGATGAGTAAATGTAGACTGAGTCTAAACAAATATTGTAAATGTATGCTAAATAAATAACAGGACAAAGCTAGATAAACGCATTGACACTCCTCTGGATCATTCTAATACTTTCAACACTATCCCTTCCCCAGCAGCAAGCTCTACAAGCAGCCTCTCGGCTTTTGGAACTGGGACAGTTTTCAAAGCTCCTTTCTTCCAACTCACATTGTTATGGATAACTACGGGAGTCACCTAAACTCTCTGCTCTGAAGAATCTATTCCTTTGCAAGCCCTAGACACATTGACTGTTTCTTGCCTTTTTAATTCCTATTTAACAATTACTTCCTGCCTTTCCAGGTTCCTAGGAAAACGTACATTAGTACCATGAGGGCCATTCATTTAAGAGCTGGACTTGATGGTCCCTGTGGGTCCCTTCCAACTCCAAATATTCTATGTGTGACCAAGACATTTTACTAAGATTTTTTTAAATGCCTTCACACTGCTTCCCTGATTTTTGGGTTTCTTTAAAATATGTTTGTAAAATTACACTGCAAGTGCATAACTTTTACTGTCAAATGCTACACATAAGATAACCATCAACAAAACTTCAGTGGAGGATGCTTAGATTGGGTACTGATTTGTCCCTTTAAATCCTAGTAAACAATTTTAAATACCCCATATACAACTTAAAGTTTTCATTTACCACACAGGAGAACAAGTACCTTATAACAAGACAAGGCCCTTCAATTTCAAATTCACAAACATCAGAGAATTTGTAAGTTATCTATACCTGGCCAATACGATCTTGAAGAGAACTCTGAATTTCTTACAGAGCAGTTGTGTGTTCCTTATACTGCCTTTTCAAATGAAACTTCACATAAAGCCTACAGAAAACTTGCCTTGTCTAACCACACAGGATGCTGGTTATCCTGGACTCTTCCCCGACTGGAGAAAAAGAATTTGGAGAATGGAATCTGACACGAACGAAACAAAACAAAACAAAATCAGACTTTAGTGTCACCAGTATATAAAACAGAAACTTAGCGAAAAGAAAATAAGCCTGTGTTAGTAAAGTAACACTGTGCTACATCTGGTACTAGCACTAGCTGGGTACATAAAACTGGCACAAAGCAATGAGCCACATTAACCCTTTCAAATGGCCACTCACAGCCAGCTCCAGGCCCACCCTGTGGTGTGGTGGCTGCAGCCATCACACAGGAGCATTACCCTGACAGGACACAAGGAAAGGCTGCAGCACAGAAGGTGGCTGTTTACATTGAGAACATCTCCTTCCAATAACATGAAAACATCAACCAGAAATTACTGCAAAGTCTAGCATGTGTCCATACTGACAGCTCGTTTATACCCAGGATATGGATTTCACAGTGCAAACTTTGTACTCAGATATCAGTAGCTCTAGCAAAGCCCTTTGGGATAATGTAAAAATTTCTCTGAAAGCAGTGGGAGCAAGAAAGCAGGGCTGGCTGGTGGCTGGTGAGAGGAAAACATCCAAGCTAGCAATGACACACCAACTTTAATCCTCCTGGCTCCTCATCTGTGAAACAGCAGGCTGTTCCCACATGACTGGACAACAGTATCATGGAGCACTCAACGCCTATTTGTAAGGATGTGCAAACCTCCTTATCATCAGAAAATTACAAAAGGTCCCCAAGTTGCATAAGAGAAGATCCAAAACTCACACTTCTTAATAATATTATTTTGTGTCACAGAGTCAAGGGTCACAAATGACAAACCCCAACTCTTGAGTCTGACTGACTCCGGAGAGGCTGCGAGTTAAGCAAATCCTGTTGCATGGAACAAATCCTACATCGGTCTACACCCATTTGTATTACAGATAAAATGGTTATCACAGAGAATATTCATGGGAACACCTGCTAAGTTTCAACTGCTCTGTGTATCCCATTACTCCAGTAAGAGCCAACAGTAGGCATTAAGGGGAACATATGGTGGATCAATTCTTTAACACAATTGACACAGTGTGCCCTCCCCCAGTCCACTTTTGGGAACTCCTAAGCCAAAGGCACACGTCTTGTATAACAAAAACATCGAGTGGACAGCAATAGAAACAAACTGTGAATGTTGAAAGAATTCCCCTTCCTGTGTTTCGGCCAGGACCCCAAGACAGTGCTATCAGTTTGAAAGATTCATTAGTTCACCTTTATTTCCTCCCAGTATGGGCCTCCTCGGGTGAACATGAAGTAGCTGTAGAGGTCATCCTTTTGATGAGAAAAGTAAGGGTCTGTATAAATGTTTACCATCCAAGGTCTGCCATCACCACGGACACGTAAATACAGACTGTTGAAGTTTGACCAGTCATAATACTTCTTCCTGTTAAAAGATCCCTACAAATTATTGATAAATAGAATTATTCCTCCTTAATAAAGGGACACTTTCATTATGAGGAACAGAGCATTGTTGCTTTGATCACTACCCTTGTTATTATGTCCGATAGTATTTACCGTAACATAGTGAACACAGCTACTCTGTCATCATCCTGGCTGCTGAGCTCACTGAATTTCCTTCAGCACTATATTAGAGACCACAAATTGCAACATTGCCACTCTGAGGACTCATGCTTTCATTATAAGCCACAATCTTGTAATTATCAGAAATCAGACCTCCTTCCTAGGACTGAAATCCCTACCAGGCAAGTACACAAATGCTACAGTGATGGATCAGTACTTATGTAGGTTATTAAGTTTAATATTCTGTGGTCAGTTCTAGATAACTGAGAAGTGATGACAGGAAATTGAAGCAGCGAAATAATTTATCCCCTTCAATAACTTCCCAATTGAAGACTAACAAACACCAGGAGCATTTAATGGTTTCCAACTTTTTTTTCATTAACTGTGTAAAATAGTAAGATTGCAAGCATGTCTAATTCTTTACTGCATTTTTTCCAAAGATCTGAAAAATCCTGATGCTATCCTGATGCATGATGGCATATCCCAGAGTCTTCAGAGAGCTACACTGAGATCACTTGGAGCAATAAGGGGCAGGGGTCAGGGTTATTCTTGGTCAGAATCACCAAGAAGCCAAAATTAGCACCAAAAATTCAGATGTTTCCCCTTTATTTTACAGCTCTACTACAGTTACCTATCAGCTATCCTTCTATCAACTCATCTTGTAGGTAACAGAATGAGTAGATCATCAATGTATTAATACAAGGCGTGTAGCTACTTGATTTCATGGTTTTAACAGTTTTGAGCCTTTCTACTTAAATAAAGATGGACTGATACACTTCACTTCCTCAGAATTAGGAGGTGAATGTTTGAGTCACACTTGCACAAGTCAACAGCAGTCCCGAGAGTTTAACTCAGACAAGACTCCACTTGTTCCACTCATCGGATCCAATGTCACCATTTTAATCAGTGCTCATGTGCCTCTCATTTACCTGCTGATTTTGCTTACTCATATGCTCTGCTCCCCAAGATTCTGGCCCAGAAATGATTTACCTGAGTACTTTTGCCAAGCCACAAACAACAGAACACATTAAATAGTTAAAAATTTTATCCACTGCGTGAAAATGTTCCTTTGCCATTAAAGGTGCTTAGAAATAAGGGATGAAACAAGCAGTATCCATAATAAGCACACCCATTTCTGGTCTATTTTGCTCAGTTCTGAGCTATCAAAGGTTTGTGTCTCACTTTTTCTGACGTACAGTAGGAGGCAGACCTTTAAAAAGTACATTTCAAAGCATTGTTTTCTGTTCCTGTGAGAAAATGAGTTCATTCACCCTAACCAAGCCTGATGAATAGACCGAGTTAAAGCCCGGAAAATTCTTACTTATGATACATTCAATTAACTTCACATTTAGAAAGATGTCTATTTTAATCATACCAATTCTGGATATAAAGATTCATTCCAGATCCCTCATTTGTAAGGATGCTGCAAACAGGTCTGTCTATTGTGCATAAGTAAATGATCAAACATGTATTATTCCTTCTCTAAGAAAGGAAAAGAAGAAAAAATTTAAGTTCCTCCCAGGTCAAAGAATACAGCAGCAATTACATCTCTGAGAGAAAGTCTAATACTCTTGAAAGTGATCAGCAGTAAAGAGCAGGCCACTTTCTGTCACTGGGATTCCACAAACACCCTCAGATTCAGTAGCAGAAGCTGTGCTAACACAGAGCTGTACTCACCACTGCCGGTCTGGATCTCATACTGCAATATCCACTGTATTTTGTCTCCCCATCACGAGGTACTTCTGTATTGAGAGTTCCATACAGCAGAGCAGCCTGGTTATTCCTACCCAATTTGAGGTAAACTTTACTTTTCCCTCCAATCTCTTCATCAGAGGAAATAACCCATTTATTTAAATCTTCTTGGCTCCGAAACTGCCACAACACCCTTGTTTGTTCCAGCAAGTGCTGACTTAATGGATGGCCTCCAGGTCCTAGTAAGTAATCCTGGGTTTCCTTCTTCAGCAAGCTTAGCTGAGTTTTTAGGTGATCAATGCTCTTCTTAAAGCTGAAATCAGCATTCTGCCAAGACAGTTTTTTCTCTGGCTCTGCCCCTGGCCTCCTGTAGCTGCTGTACAATTTTGAATTGCTGAGGAAAGGTCCAAGTAAGGAGAGCAAAACTTTGTGCCTGCAGCATCCACCATGGAAGGAAGAACCATTTAGCAGCATCACAGTCAGAGCCATACTGGTAAACTTGAAGAATTCACGTCCAGTAAGGCAATTAATGGGTTGAAAGTTAACTAACAATAAAACTAGTATTCAGAGCTATCTTATCGTAGTTACTGTAGTTGATCTTCACCTTCAATGAAAAAGAGAAAAGGTTATAAAAAAATTACATGGGATGCTTCTATAACTGACATTAGCTAGAAATCCAAGTCATTGGAAAAAAGAATGAAAAAAACCATCAGGAATTACACTTCCTCAGAGCTCTAATTTACTTATTGACTTCCACCCTATGCTTTCCCCTCTGCCTGTGGTGTGAAATCCCCATGCAAGTAAGAAAACCCAAGTAAAATACTTCAAATAAAACTGAAAATAGAAAAGAAAATCAATTACTCTTCATTTCTTCCACTGTAAATAAGTTTAGGTGTTATGAATAACACCAGCAAAAACAACCCATGAAGGTTTCTAAAGATGACAGCTATATAACTAAAAAGTATTATCCTCTGCACGAAAATCACAAATTCACAACGGGAAGACGCTGCTGCCACATAGATAAAAATGACGATCTCATCTGACACAGATGACAAGACTCTTCAGATATGAAGTCCTGCAGCAACCATACCACATGCTTCTTTCATGACATCCTCAATATACCTGTTTTAGGATTACAGAGACATTTGCAAAGACCAAAACGTTTAATGTGAAGGACTGCAATTAAATAGGGTTTTTTAAAATAAGGCTTCAGGAAAACTCTGCTCAATGCTCTGTACAGAGGCTATTTTCCTTACTTGTAAAATTAGACAGAGGTTTTTTTGGTTGGTTTTTTTATGCCACAGAACAAATCCAAAAATGATGTCACATGCATTCAACTTCTCTTTTAAGAATGGAGTCGGGCACCCCACATATATCTCTTATATGTCACTTACCTTCCTTTACCCACGATAAAATCCACTACTGTTATCCTCACACTCTAATTAAGTTATGTCTAAAGCTATACTGAAGAAATTCACATTTTGCTCTGTCGTGCACTTCACAATACCGGAGGCAAGTTCCCAATCAAGCAACCCTGTCTCCTCATTGCTTCCCCCGAGTACAAGAAGAAAACGGGGAATTTAAACACATTCTACTTTAGCCCAGTCTTTGTCCCTCGGCAAGGCTTTAGCAGCCCGCCGGTGCAGCGCCAGCACGATGCACGGCCCGGCAGCTGCGACGCCTCGGCTTCCGCTACGGCCCCGCTTGCGCCGCACCGCGCCGCGGCCTGGGCACCGGGCCCGGATCCCGCCCGCCCTCCTGAGCCCGCGGGCAGAGGCGAGGCCAGCACCGGGCGGG
>VZTD01005548.1:760069-858307 GCA_013397725.1 Rhagologus leucostigma | reverse complement strand
AGGCTCGGCGCCGCCATCCCTCCCTCGCTCCCGCCCGGTGGTCCCGCTTTGCTCTCGCCCTCCTCAGCCCAATGGGGCCCCGCGGCCGCCGAGGGGAGAGCCCGCGCCCCTCCGGCGGGTCCCCGGCCCGCCGCTGGCAGGAGGCCCGCGTTGGCGGGGGCTCTTTGCAGCGGGCCCGGTGCTCGGCGCCGGCGGGACGGAGGGGCGGTGGATGCTCCGGGGCGATGCTCCGGGGCGGTCTGGCCCTGAGGAGGGGTTAGCGAGGCCCGGCTGCCAGCGGTCTTCCCACCTCGAGTAGTGGGGAAAGAGGCCCAAAGGGCTGGGCAACTTTTCCATGCTACTTTGGCACGCCGGGAGAGCAGCGTATCAGGTCCCTGCCTCCCCTCGGGGCAGGCGGGCTCCCGGAGTGTTAATGCGTGTTTAATGCAACCCCCTCAATCTTGGTGACTGCGCTGGGGGAGCTCTGTTCATGGGAAACCGCATGGAGTTAGGAGCCTGTAGATATAAGAAGGGGTAGTATTTATTTATTTCTCATCAGGGCATCTCCCAGGGTTGTAAGTGTGATGTCTGGTGTGAGTTCAACCATGTCAGAGTTGGAAAGGGGGTGTCTCCCTCTTTGGAGGGGGCCGCTTTCAAAGACTCACCTTTTGGTGTAGCATGTATTGATGGTGTGATTCGAATAGTAAATAAAGACATTATAGGTGAAGTGTGTTACAGCTTGTATGGCAGTGCTTGTTCCGGGGAGAAGTTTGGCGGATCGAATATGCTGAAGCCTACATGTCTGATGTAATTTATGTGTTGGACCTTCAGGGTTTTTAATATAGAAGCTGTTGCTATGTTGCAATAAAAAGCCTTCCCAAACACTCAAAAATACTGCAGACTGGGGCTTCAGAAAAATCAGATCAGATACTCTGTTAAAACAAATACATGGGAGCTGATGTGGTTGATCTTGCGTACTTCTAGAGTCCCTGCTGCTGCCAGCATCTCTCTGCTAGTGTATCAGTTTGGTAGTTTTAGAACTTGAAAATAGGAGTTGGACTAGCTCTAGCATCAGTCAGACAATCGGAGCAGTGGTGGTAGGAATGACCACGTGGTTCTGCATCTGTTCCATCCCTCAGTGGCAGCAGGCATGTGCAGCTGTACCTGAGTAGTAGGTGCTTCCCCCTCCACTGAGCTGTTTGTAGCAACTCTAAGAGCAGGGAGATGTATGTGCAAAAATGAAGATTAGGTAGCAGGGAAGCAATGTTTCTGAGATGAGAGAATACTGACTTAACTGTAAAATACCAAGTTAACCCCTGTAGATTAAATGTTTGACAGCTTCCCGTGGCGATCTAGGCTTGTTGAATCAAAGGGCTAGCAGCTTTTTTAATATAGTATCTTGGAAAACAGAAAACAAGTGTAGAAAGAAAGAAAAAAGGAATATTTATTGGCTTCAGTGGTGCTCTGCTTCAGGAGCTTCCCAAAGAGAAGCACTACTGGAACTTCTTCAGGAGCTTCCAGAGATCTCTTAATTGTACGAATGTGGTATGTTGATGTTGCAGGGCTTTTTCAGAGAAAGGTTGGTAAAACACCATTACTAATGAAAAGTTTCTTTGTTGGTAAGTAGGCAGACCATCAGTTTCTGCAATGTTTATGTTCTCATTTGAGGTACTAAATTGTAATCAATTTGTTGAGATAATCTTCCAGTTGTGAAACTAATGGAAACCAATCTAGCATCAACTTCCCAAGATGGCAGAAGTTGGTGTGGCTGTATTTCCACACACAGCTAAGATTCATCAGCCCCAGAGCAATGTTTTTGAGAATAGTTTCTGTGTCCTGGACTGCAAAGACAGTAACACAGCTTCAGAAATGTTTCTTTTGTACTACTGCTTCTGTCACCTGAACAAGCAAAGAACAGCAGATGATGAGAGTATTTGAGAGCCATGTAGTTCTTTGTGTGGGTGCATGTTGCCTGTGAAAGTGCTTCCTTTTGAGCAGAACAGCTGTACTAAGTTTCACAGACTTTGAGCTTGATACCTGCTCTGTGTCTATCCAAAGCTTTAAGTGCATTCTGGGGTGTGTACCAACAGTGAAAAGGAATTGAACAGGCTGACTAAATATTACCAACCATGACATAATGGCGATCACTAAAGCATTTCCCCTTTAAAGTGTGTAATTGCAAATATCTCGCTTGTTTAGGAGAAGAAGCTGCTATCTACTGGTATTTGGCTTTTTAGGGCTAATGCTACACTGTGTAGTTAGGGTGGTTTTGAATTATTACCCAATCCAAATAAGACAAATCTGGACATGACTCTGAAAGTAATTTATCTTACGTTGTTTATACCAAGAAAGTAATGGTACTAATATTTACTTTTTATAGCTTGTGATCATCAAAATCCTTTTGTAGCATCCAGTTGTATTAAAACTGTGTGTGTGAATGTATATTTATGAAACATAAGTAGACTTGTTCCTTAGTAGGTGGCAATAATCATGCTGCTGGGATGTGCTCAGATATTGCAGAGGACCTGCATGTGCACTGACCTGGATTGTTAAAACTAATTATGACACTTTGAAATAAATGTGTGTGTTTTCACACCAGGAGCTCCTGTCATTGGCCAAACGGAAACGCAGTGACTCTGAAGAAAAGGAACCACCTGTAAGCAAACCTACAGCATCTTCAGACTCTGAGACGTCAGACAGTGATGATGAGGTGAGTTTGTCATGTTATCAGTGAGATTGTTATGGGTTATTTGTCTGATAGTACCTAAGCAGTGAAAGTGTATTTATCATACAGTATATTTAGCCTGCTGACTTCATAAAGCGGGACTGGCCATGGTGATGGAGACCCATTAGGGTCAGAGGATGTATTTTTTTCTTTTTTTCTTTTTTTCTAAATGAATATGTTTTGAATTCTAATTGTATACAAAATAGTCTGTCTATAGAAAAGATGACTGCCAGTTTAATCCCATGTTCATATGGTCTGGTGAGCTGCCTGCTTAAAACTAGTGGTTTTCCTGTGTCATGCTTGCAGTTGAGGTAGCAGTGAAGCTGCTAAAGCTGGGCTCTGAATTCAGGGAGAGAGGTTTTCAGCTTTAGAGTGGAGCTTCCTTCCTAAGAGGAGGGTCAAGGCAGGTGGTACTATTTTACTGGTAGTAAAACTGTTCTATTTAGCTACTTTGATCCCCCAAGAATTGTGCTCTGAACTAGCTGTCTGGCCATTTGGACATGCAACAGTGTGTTTTGATTGACGTTTTTGAAGAAAGAGGCAAGGAGTTTAGCATTAGTTTGTTCTAAGGTTTGTAAATTTCTTGACAAATAGCAGTGCTTATCTGCTGGTTCTGTTTTTCGTATTTGTTCTTGGTACTGTATTCTAGAGCTGGTTAAAAGTCTGTGCATCTAGAAAAGAAAATTGAAAAAGACCTATTTAAACAGGCACTGACAAATGTTTTACAGGTATTTGAATAAAAACAATTTCTTGAAAGCTTACAAATGTCTTTTGCAAGCTTTCTGCAAATTATAGTGAGGTCATTTATTCCACCTGTTCCCTGTAAATTTGACAGGGAGATGTTTGGTGTGGGTTTTTGTGGTTTTTTTTCTTCTGAAATAACAGTAAGGATTATCCATTGTGGCAACTTGCAGACTGCCAGTGATAAACTGTAGTTAGTTTACTAACTACTAACTGTAGTTAGTAGTTAAACTCTGTTAGTGTAGCAGAGTTCTTCCAATAAGTGTGAAGAATGTGCAGTTTCATTTTCTTTCTGAGGCATTTTTGAAATAAATATGCTTGTAATATGCTGTTCCACATCAATCATTTTCTTAAAAAAAAAGAGGCTTCTTGTATATCTAATATACATTTAAGGCATAGAGACAGACAAAATTGTGAACAGGCTAGATATATTAGGTTTCTTATTGGGTACCTACTCAGTCTGTCACCGTGTGTGTTCAGATATGCTGCCTCACAGTTTATTTATTCTAAGTTGTGTGGGGACCAGCTTGTCTGGAAGAAGTAGACTTGGGTGTGGAGAGCATGTGGATGATAAAGCCTTCCATTCTGTGTTTATCTCTGAAAGCTGTCAGAATTTTAACTTGTGTAATAAGTAAGGTCTACCTTTCCATTATATGTAGGATACGACAATGCCTCTTCACAAATTTGCACAGACCTTGCAGATCAGTAGTGTCACTGTTGCACCCTGTGCATTTGATACTCTTTCTAATCTGTGTATCATTTCAAATTGATACTGTGTTCTTTCTGACCTCCATGCAGCAGAGGAAAAAGATTTAGAGAAGAGGTAATTAGGACACTTGCTTCTATTCCTGTGCCTGAAATATGCATTCCGAACTGCTGCTTGTCACAGCAGGATGAGCGGCTGGCTTATAACAGTTCTGCTTCTGCCAGTCATTCAGTTCTGGCGTCCCTGGGCTTGACTACACTAGTCCTGCTGAACAACTCAGGTTTTAATAAGTATTCTTGTGGTTGGTTTGAAGTTTGTTCAACCTTGGGGGTTGGGAGAGGGGGTCTAAAAGTTGAAATTGTATTACTGGACTTCTGCAAGGTGAAGACCTCGAGGCAAAAGGATGGAAATTGTTGCCCTGGGCGAATGTGCTTAATCATACCCATGTGTTTCCACAGAGGTTTTTCAGTGTGCATGTCCTGGAAAGCACTAATGTTCCAAGATTGGCACTATGTTACATGTATGGAAAAGAAGCCTAAATCTCTATTTCAGAGCGTAATGCAGCGTGCTGCTTTTTTTTAAAAGGAGGAAAGTTTGTGGGTCATAGGGGAGAGAAAAACATTTTGGAATTACTGAATAACAGCAGGTACAAATCATGCTGCATCTGTACAATAGTGCCCAAGGGTTGTCACTAGATCTTTAATGTTATATTTATGTGTATCAGTGAGAATGTACTTCTCATCCAGATGCTGAGTTCTGTAACACTTAAAGGACCTCTGTGGTCTGAATCAAATTTTCTAGCCGAGGGACTGAAGGTGAGTTGCAGGCAATGAAATAGGAGGGATGCTCTGAACTGTCTTCTGGTGGGGCTGTGGAACATTCTTGACTGAATTGACTATAGACTGTGGACACTGAAAAGCTTCAGCAGAGAAATTTTCCAGTTTTCTGCAGCATTCTGTGAGAGCTCTGTGTTTCTCACAAAAGCTATGAAAAACACTCATACGGGTTTTTGTAAATAATTCCTTTATCTCGCAGCTGTACAATGTTTTGCAATATTGTTATGTTTAGTTGCAGAATTGTTTTGAAATGGGTGTTGTAGGATTTATCCAATCATCCTGAGAGGTGGATGGTCAAGGGACCAATCACCTGATGCTGTTCCAGCGAGTTACAGGATAAAAATCTGTCTGGATATTAATAAATAATTCCACTTTCCGTGGATCCTGCCTGCCTCGTTTCTCTCCATCCCCGGTACAACGGCGACAATAGACTGTTGCTCAGAGAGGTGATAAATAGCAGTGACTGCAGGGCTTTGCAATAAGAAGAGCTACCTTTGCAAAGAGATGTACTGATCTGGCCATAAAAGGCTCCTTTATCTGGTGTGTGACCATGTCTGCTCAAGAGTTCACCATCTCAAACTGGTAGCTTTCTGCATTTAACCAGTTTGGTGCTAGCCAGGTTACTACTGGGGCTACGGTGCTAGAGGTTTGTGTGTCCACAAGATATTCAAGTTACTGATTGAGGGCATTAGGTGGATGATGTTCCTCAGTTGCAGTAGGTTAATTCTGGGCTCTTGCTCTTCCTTTTATTCTGGCTTCTTTGCTTACAATAAGATAATTCTTTCTATTGCTTGGGAAGAATGGATGACTTCTGCAACAACTTCCCTGACATTAGTGTTGATTAGACAGAAAGCCGCAATGCTATGGGAGCTCCTGTTTGTTTCTCTTGAAAGATTTGTTGTTACCAATGGTGGTGTAAGACTGTACAACTGTGGTGTAAGATCTACTCTCATTCTATTGTCAGGAAGGATTCAGTTCTGCCTTTTAACACCTACAAGGTAGTGACAGAAGATATTTCCAGGACAAGGAAACTTATATAATGAATGCTTGGTACTGGTCTGGAGTTTAGTGAGGGTTATCTGTTTATGCCTTTTTTTACAAATGTGCTAATTTGTTAGGGAACTGTATAGCTGAAGATCTTGTCAAAAGCTATGGGACAGAGGAAGAGGTGAGCAGTAGTCATGCAGCTAGTGAGGAGATTGGTCTCAAGTAACAGTCAGTCTAGAGGGTTTTATGCCTCTTTGTATCTCCTTACTGCACTTCAAGTTAGAGCACTCCAGCAAAGCACAGATCAGCAGAATACTGTGTGTGTTCTTTCTGTTTTGAGGGTGTCTTTTTGTGGATTTGTAGAAATTACAGTACTAAATGTTGTCTTTTCCTGTGTGCTTTTATTTTATAATACTGCTTACTTAGAGCTTCAAGAATGAGTGGGTTCTCCAGTCCTGTGAGGCCTTTGCCATAGATTTTTTCCAAGCTTAGGAAATTTGAAACAGGCCATGCTTTAATCTTCTTATACACAGCTTATAGACTATGTGCTTTGTAACTTTGACTTTGCTTGGAGACAGTTTCCTTCAGCTATTAATGGGAGCAATAGTAAAGCTTTTCTCAAGGAAGAGAGGTGCTGTAACCTCCTCTGCTCCAAATAAAGTGCAAATGCAAATCTGAATAGCACAACCTAACTGTATGAAGGCTGGCATGTCCAAAGAAGTAATGTGAATAAGCTGTGGACAAAATATGTATAAAATTTAGTCTGCAACTAGCTTCTTTAAATTGCAAACTAGCATGGGGATAACTTCTTGTGATTTGATTTATGTGGTAGGAAGAGTCTGCAAGAGCTCTGAAGGACAGCAGGTTGCTCCAGAAATAGACTCATGGAGGTATTGGAATTAAATATGTGAATTTTTTTTTTTTTTCACTGAGTGAACTTTTCCTTTGTACCCATGGAGCAGTTTTTCTGGACAACAATGCAGTCAGAAGGCTCTGTCTAATATGTAGAGAAGCCATTAAGCCTTTTGTCCAGGTGATGCTGTCTGGCTCGTGATGCTAGAGCCGTTCAAGGTACTTGTGGACCAAGTGTTTTATGGCTGTTGCCATCTCCAAGTGTTTGGCCCAGGCTTCCTAAATAAAACGTTGCAGGTTTTCACAGCCAGTAGCAACCCCAAGTGTGTTTTAATTGTGGAGTGCTTCTTGATTGGCATTTGGTATCTACCATCTTGATGTTGTCACTCAAGCAGTTCTTGCCATTTTTCCATACATGGACCCCCTCAAAATACTTCTAGAGTAAGTGTTAATTTGAAGCTTAAACTGCATTTGAACCCTACTAGTTCATCATTATCTATAGTTACCTTTCTGTGAGCTTCTTTGAGCAGTACTTGGACAAAAAGGGTAGATCAGGTGTCTGATGATATTTTGGCCCATGAAGCCTTCTTTCAGCTGTTTCCTGGCAAAGCCTCTTCTTTGACTTCTGAAGGTGTTTTCTTTATTTGCTTATTTCCTTTCTATTTTGGTGTTTCTCCTCTCTATGTCTAAAATAGTTCCTTAAGTTATCTGATTGCTGGGCTGTTGTCATCATGAAGGTGTTTGAGGTGTTCAAATGACAGGTGTAGATCCTGAAAGGAAAGGATAAATAACAAGGGCTTTTTATTTACTACTTAGTTTTAAAAGTAGTGGTAGAGAGGATTTTCCTCCTTGAAGCTCTTGGAGTGCTGTCTGTAGAGTTTTCCAATCTTTGAGAAAGCCTGAAGACAGTAAATACTGCCTTATTTTCATATCTGTGCTTCCTGCTGTTGAGTTCAGACAGGCTGAAGCTGTAGTTTCATGACTTGCCTGGTGGACTGCCTTATTTTTTTTCTGTGTGAATGCATGAAAGTTAGTAAGCTGAGCTGACGTTACCTACCTTGGTGCACTTAAATGCTATGACAACAGGACAGCTGAAGTTTATCTGGCCTAGGAAAGGAACGCATTGGTAAGGGACCTATTTTGCTTTGATGTTGTGGCTTATAGTTTGCATTTTGCTTATAAAGCCATTGGATATGGCAGGAAGGAAGGATTTGGGAAAGACAGGCTGGCAACCTTATTTGTGCATCTCTGGCTTGATAGGGGTTAAAAAAAAGCTGGGAGAACACCTATTTGCAAATTAAAATCTCAGTGTGTAATGCATTTAGGTACTGTGTGAATAGAAGAAAACAGCAACTACCTGAGCAGTAAAACAATTCTGCACTCTGAGCTCACTTCAGATATGGGTTTTTTTTCTTTTTTCTTTTCCTCTTTTTTTTCTCCATGATCTCATTTCATCTCCCTAGCAGAAGTATGTTCCAGGTTTGCTGAGCTATAAATTATTTTCTTAAATCACTTTGTGTAGTTGCTTTTTTAGAAGCTGACTTACAAATCTAGGTAATTTCTAGTGTGGTGAGTTGGGGCTTTTTTTCCCTAAGTCCATTCTGGTGGTTACTGTAGCTTAATTTGGACTTCTTAGAATCAAAGAATCATTTAGGTTGACAAGGAGCTTTAGGATCATCATGCACAACTGTTTCTTGGAGGAAATATGCAAGCTATTAGCACTGTGAACCTTGGCAGCAAGAGGAAAATTCAAAAGGCTCTTCTTGCTGCTTCTTGTGAGAGACCCATAAAGCTCTGTTGTTTGGTAGTACTAAACAATAAGCAGAAAGCCATGTAGCAGTACACTCCTGCATGGGTTTATTAACTTGCTGTGTCTGGAACCATGGAGGGTTCCAGATGGTGGCCAAGGAGGCAGCAGTGAATAGAGGGGCTGTTCCGAGGAGGCGTTACAGTCATGGGAAGCATGTGAGAGGCATTGACTGGTGCTGCCTGACTGCAGCATGGAAGAGGGAACCTGGAGAAACTGCAGTAGAGGACAGGTTTTGGAAAGTGATTGTTGTTTGGAATTAAGGAAAACAGAACAAAGAAATGTTTCTGACTATAGCTGTGTGCATTTTTACTTGATGTTGCATGTGAACATGTTGCGTTCTTGATTTCTGCTGGTGTGCTGGAGCATGAGGGAGGGACTCAAGACTTTGGTTTGGATTGCAGGTTGCCATGCAGCCCTGTTGCGTCTTCCTCTGCTGCAGGAAGAAATTCATGTTGGCCACTCTCTCTGAGCAATGCGGAGTGGTCTTTCAGTGTCCAAATGACAACTGCAACGGTGTCCAAATGCAGAGCAATTCGTGAGCCTAAGACTCTTGTACTGTGTCCTGGTTTTGATGAATTATTTGTCCAAGATTTGCCCTAACTCTTGTCTTGTCCTGTAGTTGTTCCAGGAATGACCAGGCATTCATGAGAGATTGGGTTAACTGAATAAGCCCAGAAGCACCTGAGTTGGATAAGAATTTGGCTTTGTGGCAGCACTGAAACTGGGAGATGGACAGAGGTCACTTGCATAAACAAGAGTGAGATGAAGTGTTATCTCCAGGATGAAATAGAAACCAAAGCACACTTTCCTAGATCAGAGAGCAGATTTTTTAATTACGTTGTTCTGTTTTGGTTTGCTTGGCTGGTTTTTGGTTTTGGTGGTGTGGTGGTTTTTTTGTGGGGTTTTTTTGGGTTTTTTTGGTTTGGGGTTTTTTGGTCTTGTTGTGGTTGGTTGTTTGTTTGTTTGGGTTTGGGTTTTTTGTTGTTTGGGTGGGGTTTTTGTTCTGTGGGTTTCTTTTTTTGTTCCAAGTGTTGGTCACACAGATTTCTTTTCAGTCCTCTCTTCCTGGTCACAGGTTTTCTCCACAATTCTACTAGTGAGTTAAAAGCTGAAAACAGTGATATGTAACACATGTATGTACAGCTATTAAACATTTTATTCGCTGAAGTCCTGCTGTTTTTTATCTGATCTTCTTTCATCTCAGCATGACCTCTCAAGGTCTTGATATAACTGTGTTGTGTACTGTGGCTTTCTGTGTGCTGCTTCCTTGCTGTGCAGCATGCTGACATGAGGTATAATTCAGCATTAAAACACTGAAAAGAAGTGGCAGAGCTCTGAGAGGGAGACACCTCTGCATCACTGCTAAATGCCTAGTTTCACTTTTCTTGCTGTTGTATCTTCACTGGTATGCTGGCAATAGGTGAGCACTTGAGCAAATAGCAAAAATGCACTTTTCTGTACACCTAGGAGATGATTCCTTAATGCTGAGGTTTGAACAGGTTTAGGCAGAGTACAAGCTTGTTCTTAACTGATTTATGTGGGCATAGGTAACCAGAAATAATATTAGACAGTAATATTGTAACACCGAACAAGTAAAACTTTAGTGCTGAAGCCAGTAAAAACTTCAGTACAAGCTCAGGCTGGTATGAAGTCAAAGCTTTCTGTGCAGTTTCTCACCTGTCCTATGGACCATGACAGACTGGGGTACCTGCATAGGGTATGAATTGCAAGGCTCACCACTGTATTTCTACCTCAGAAAAAACCAAAACCAACCTCTGCATTGACAGACTTTTGAATACTCTGATGATGCCTAAAGAAGATGATGAAGCATTTGGTAATATGGAAAGTACAAGGTTGGGTGTGAGAGTAATCAAAACCTGGGAAATTCCAAAGGTATAAGTTCAAGTGTTATTAGATCAGGTAGTAGCTTATAACGACTTGCTTGAGTTTCATCTAGAGTAATTGAACACCGGGGTTCACTGAGGATGGTGTCTTATCAGGCAGAACAATTTATCAAATTTGATGGAATGACTACTGCCTGCAGAGATAGACTTGATTTATCCCCCAGGACAGGGTGATTGGGTAAGAAGCCTGAAGTTTGTGTGCATCTGAGGTCAAATCTAAAGTGGTTTTTTTTCCATTTAGAGTAGTTTCGAGTGCAAGATCTCAGTTATGCATAAGTGTATTTGCTCCCTTGCATTATGACTGTTTTTTTAAGACTGCATGCTCAACCAGATGGTGATGTGCATGAAAGATGAGAATAATATACAGGTATGAAGAGGATTTTGGGCTAAAGATATATATATATATTTATTTTAAAAGCCTGTTATATTCCTGAGGGTCTCATGCCTGGAGAATTTCTAGGAGAGGCAGTGAAGTGCAAAATATTGTAAAGCTTTTAAGTAATATATGGGCAATCCTTTTTGCTTCTATTCCCTTCCGGCTTTACCTAGGTAGTTGGAACAATATAAGAATTCTATTAAGAAATCACACTGTAAGGTAAATACTAGTTCTTCTGGGACTTTGGGATTTAAAATGGCTGTGTATATTTGGTGGTGTAAGTCCTGTACTTGGAAACTGCAGTCTAAGTTAACTGAAAATATGACATGAAAAGAAAATTAAAATTAGGACTTAATATTTTATTTTTTTTCTTTTTTTTCCTGACTTCCATGATTCTCATTTGATTCCACTTTGTGTACGTAGAGGGTAGTGCCTCCGCCTGCATCTATGAGTGCACTGTTGGCTGGTTGCACAGAAATACAGACACTGTGTACTTTTGGTAAAACCGAGATTTTGAAAAGGCTGTCATGTATAATTTGCGTCCTTCATGAAATATAAAATCTGCTCTTGCTTAAACTAGTTATGGAAACACATCAGTTTCTTGTGTTTAATAGTAAACTGAAGCTAATCTTTGCAAATGCATTGGCTACATTGTTTAAAATTATTTTCTTAGGAAAATATTTTCAATACCTCCTCTCTTGGCAGATATTGCAAACTTTGAAGTCTTCATTATTTTTTAAAAGGAGTGACCTACCAGCTGTTTGCTTGCATTGATAACTGATTTTTTTTTTTAAAGAAAAATCTTAAACCAACCACACAACACTCTGCCCCAAAAACCTTGTAAAAGGCTCTCATTTATCTGATAAGTTTCCTATTGGCTTCTCTTTTTCTATCTCTTCTTTCTTCTTTGATTTTTTTGTTGTCAGGTATTGGGCTATTTCTCAGCTGGTTTTACTCCAGTGTTTTGGATAAGGGAGAAAAGAGTGATGTTTGTGTCTCACAATCCCTTTCTTGGTTCTTTCCTTGCAGTGGACTGTTGGAGGTTCTAAAAACAAAAAAAAGGGAAAAGCGGGTAAGGCAGAGAAGAAAGGAGCCATGAAGAAACAGATGAACAAAGCTGCCTCTTCCGGCAGCTCAGATAAAGACAGCTCGGCTGAGAGCTCGGCACCTGAAGAGGGTAAGATAACACATGTGCATCTATTTAGTGTGATACCAAGTGAACTTACCTGTTGTGCACCCTGAAGAGTAATGTTGCATGGTGATGTTGAAGACCATCTTCAAAGACTTTTCATTGTGTAACTTACAGTCAGGATAACTTAAATTTACCATGGCTTGAAGTGCATGTAATTCAGTGTAGCATTGCTGTGAGCGCTCCATTACAACCACAAACTAAATGCTATATCGGCTGAAGAATGAATGACATTTCATTGCTTGACTTTCTCCTGGAAAATTCCTTGCTTCCTTCTAGCATGTCCTATCTACCCATGTGGGTAGCGTTTTTTTATTCTCACTGACATATTTTCCTTCCCAAACTTCTTGTGATAACAAAGGGAGAGGTGTATAGTGTTTGTGATGCAAATAGGAGCTTATCTTGCATGCATTTGCTCTGAATTGGAATTCTTGCACATTTATACTGACGTGGAAGAAGAAAAATCATTCTATAACTTTGTCAGAATTTTTTATGTGAATATTGAATACATTTCAATGCTGGTCAAACTTCCAGTCTTCTGTTTTCATCATGCTCATGAAGGTTTTCAGGTGCTTACTTGTGATTTCTATTGATACTAAAAAAGAAAGTTAAGAAAGTATATGAAGGAGCTTACAGTTTTAAGCACAGGAGATAGAGACAAAGGCATGAAGTGACTGCACCTGTATATATCAGTGCTTACAAATCAAGGGTTTTCACAGCGTGAACTTGCAAAGCTGGAAGTTTCCAGAAATCCTAACACCAGAATGAAAGTGAAAGAAGGAATCCTAATGCCTGCTTTTGTAATACAGTGTCATTTAGCCAATTAATTGAGATAATCAAAGCACTTGGACTTGGATCAAGTTTAAAGGTGGTGTTACCCAATACTACTGGAGAGTCAGCTGTTCCCTAAACCCCTGTGTAGATGGGAGGACTTGTTACAGCAACAGAGCTAGTGTCAGGGCCTTGCCAGCCCTGAGGGTATTGGTTTCAACTTTATCTCCTGATACAGCAATTCATGGTGTTGCAGCCTTCACATGATGAATTTTGGTCCTTCAGGTTGCTATAATGAGGTGGTTAATGTGCTATACTGTGGTGGTTGATCGTGGTGTTTGAGGTGTGTGCACACGAATTCATGGCTGTACAAGCATATAGGCATAGAAATATAACTTTAAGACTGTAATACATTACTAAAAGGCCTTCTAAAATTTGCTTGTTCTACTAAAACTTTTTACTTACCAATTTGTGTTCAAATGTAGTACCACTCATTTTATATTTTTTTAGCATACGTGTATTATGGTAATTTCAACCCAGCCTTAATTTTCATTATATGTATGCTTCTAGTATAGTGGAAGACGAGTGTAAAATTAATTCGTGCTATCCTTTGCTAATATGCTATAATAAAGTGGTTGGGCTTTGCCCCAGCTGAATCTCACTGCCTTGTATTTTTGATTTAGGAGAAGTCTCTGACTCAGAAAGCAACAGCTCCTCCTCTAGCTCAGATTCAGATTCTTCATCTGAAGATGAGGAATTCC
The DNA here is from genome assembly GCA_013397725.1 of Rhagologus leucostigma. Lineage (NCBI taxonomy): Eukaryota > Metazoa > Chordata > Aves > Passeriformes > Rhagologus > Rhagologus leucostigma. Next base: position 844,670 of record VZTD01005548.1, on the reverse strand, counting down.
ATGATGGCTATGGAGAAGACCTGATGGGAGATGAAGAAGACCGAGCTCGACTGGAACAAATGACGGAAAAGGAGAGAGAGCAGGAACTGTTTAACAGGATAGAGAAGAGAGAAGTGCTAAAGAGAAGGTGAATTTTTATGTCTGTTGATATTCAGTAGCGAATTCTTAAAGGCTGCCTGGAGGGTATGCTGACTGTTCTCTCTTGTTTAAGGTCCAAGCATTCAGCACTGTAAAGTGAGTTAAGCTTGATTGTATGTTTTTTGTGTGTAAACTGTAGTGAAGGAGCACACAGCAGGAGTTCTGCATATTCTTGTAGAAGACAGTATCTAAAAGTTTCTCAGCTGTAGAATATGCACGGTTCTGGCTACCCTTGTAGTTATGTTACTGCTCCACAGGTTAGATGCCAGACAGTCAGAAGGCCTGTTTTCTCTTCATCTCTTTTTTGTATTAACTGTCACATGCTGATGCTTTAGAAAAAGGCAAACAAAACATAAGGTGTACATGAGTTTCTGGAATTTTTCAGAAAACAGTGGTGAAGCACAGAGCAGTGTTAGGATTGCCTGTATATGGGTGTGAAACTGGTTTGGGCCGTAATAGAAGATAGAGGTATTGAAATAGTGAGGACTGATGTTGGATATGTTGTTTTCATGAAATCTTTTGTGGATTTCTACCTTATGTACTGTGGTTTTGTTGTTTGTTACTGTTACAATGTCCAGTCAGGCAGCTTCTTTGTAGTAAAGGTATTTTTCTTCTTGTGTGTTTTAATCGAAAGGATTTGGCACTTATGGGGCAAGGTTTCTCCAGTTTCTTTCTTCTTTAGTGCCTTCTCTTTCCTCACTTGCTGAGAAATTTCCCTGGAGGACTGACATCTGTTGAATAAATCATGTCAATACAAGTGACTGCCAGACTGTGTTTGTCCAAGCCATAGCTAGAGCACTGCCTGCCTGCCTTGATTTTAACACTATGTTCAGAATCTTATGTGGTCTGCTGCTCTCAAAGGGATCAGAATGATTGTAAGTTTGGATTTAGATCACGTAAAAGGACATCATATTTTTTAAATTTTACTCTCTATTCCATGGTAACTGAATGTCTCTCTTTTAGAATGAATGCTGGAGAATACTTGATACAAACAAACTAAACAACTGAAGCTTGAGTTACTGATTTGATCTTAAATGAATTTGTGCTGTTCTGTGTAAAGTCTTGGCAGGTAGAACTAAGGGAGTGGTGGGATAGTCATTTAACTTTATGATAAGTTTAATCTCTCAAAAGCTCTTTCTATGCACATTATGCTGTGAGTTCATTGGGATTACAGCAGTCATTGCATCTGATATAATGCCTGTGCCTTGTGTGTTATGCTTCATGTTAAAGGCATAAAGGGCGATGAGCTCACCTGACACTTCAGTTTGTAGTCTACAAAATCCAGGTGTAAAAGACTGAAAAAGAATGGACTGTGTAATGTGCATGTGGATAACACATTTTGAATTTCAGTTACTGGAAGTTATTTTTTTCTTATGTTTATCCATATGCACACTTCACTAAAGCAGTGACCAGTCCACAGTGCAGTGGAATCTCAGTCATGGGACTATTCCATTGAAATCACTACCCTTCTGAATACAGTGGCTGAAAATAAGACATCAGGGTGATATATTTCATAAAGGTAGAAGTGGAAGTGCCTAAATTGTTCTGCAGAAACTGAGTCTGATGAGAATTTAGCTGCTGAAGGAGGATTCCCTGAGACATTGTGGTCATTCCTATACAGGCCAATGCCAGTAGAAAGGTGAAGTTTAAGCTTGAAAAAGTTAGCGTGACAGTGGCTTTAAAGAAAAAAAATTTAGCTGTCTAGGTTCAAATTATGTGAAATAGCCATATGATTTTGGAGTTGGAGGTGACATGCAATGGTCACTGCACTGGCAAAGAAGAAGATGGAGTAAGGGCAGATTTCTGTAGAATAGTAATTTCTATTTGGTCTCATCAGCCCTCTAGGTTAGCTCTCTGTAGGACTGCATTTTGTGTGCTCAGCTTTTCTTCACTTTATTTTCTTAGGGAAGGGTGGGGATGAGACTAGGGGACAGGATAACATTAAAGGGACAAGCAGTTTGAAGTGTTCCTTGCAACCTAATAGCAATTGTGATAGCATCTGAGCAATCCTTTGCTCTCTCAGGAAGAGCATTATTTCATACATTCTTTTTGTTCCAATAACTGCTACTAGATTTGAAATCAAGAAAAAACTAAAAACGGCAAAAAAGAAAGAGAAGAAAGAGAAAAAGAAAAAGCAAGAGGAAGAGCAAGAGAAGAAAAAACTCACACAGATCCAGGAATCCCAGGTAGGAAATGAAACCGTTCTTGGTAACAAACCCTTTTCCCTTGGCAGAAGGAGATCGGATATGGCCTCTCTGCCCCTAATGTTTTCCGTTAATGTCAAACAGTGTAGAAAGCAGATCAGAATTTAGTTAATTTATATGCTCAAGCTATCTTTAGTTTTTCCAGTTCATTTAAGGAAGTTAACATCTTTGGCTTATTGAGGGCTGCACTGATACTCCTTTAATGAAAAATGCAAAGTTGCAGCTATGTTTAGAGTTGCTGTGTTAGCCCTCCCACAGGAGAAAAGGAAAGCAACCTGGACAGGTAGGCTCCCAGAGTGGGATGAGATTCATCTTGGCTAACTTCAGCCATCTAAGAACCAGTTGATTGTTTACACTTTTTGTTGCCTATTGTTTTGTGCAATGGAAGACAACATCTTCAGCTGACAATTCACTCCATGTTATTTTTCTAGTGAAACAGATGTTTAACACCTACAATCAAATTAGGTGAGATGAGTTTTCCCTTAGGGACATGTTGAGAGGAATGAATCTCATTTCTCTACTCCCTCAACTTCGTATATGTGTGTGTACACTTTAATAGTCCATTTATAATACACAAAGTGTGCTTACAAATACAGTGCCTTGCAGAAATTACTTCAGCTTAGCTGAAATGACTGTATTTTATGCTTATTATAGAGGCTGCTTTCTCTACAAAGATAGACCTGTTAGAAATGGAAAACACAAGAAGACTTAAAATGTTTAAGATTTGGATCCATCTTGCAGACTTTACAAGCAACTTTATTTCTCCTTTAAGTATTTTTAACATAACTTTTTTCTTTGCTGCTAAATGAAAACAAGTGCTTTGATTTGGCCTCGCAGAAGCAGCAAATGAGAAGAATATTCATACAGTTTTTCCTTATTACATGTTATTTGCAGAATTACTTCCATTTTATTTCTCTAGTCCTTTTTTAACTTTAAGGAAGAATTTTGAGACTAAGACTTGGTGGCAGAAATGTTGAACTATAAATATGTTCATTATTTTTGATATGAAGCAGAATAAAGAAATATGCTCCAGATTGATTTCCCTCTCTAGCCTCTGTAAAAGAATGAACAGAAAAAAATTATTTCAAAAAGGAGTATGTTAGTAATTTTTATTTGAAAATTTTCAAAGTGTGCAAATAATCTTTGTTTTAATGCTTTTCTACTTACGGATTTATGGTGTTGAGGGACTTTCTGTACATGTTTTTAGGTCATGTCACATAACAAAGAGCGGAGATCAAAGCGGGATGAAAAGCTAGATAAGAAATCTCAGGCAATGGAGGAGCTAAAAGCAGAAAGAGAGAAAAGGAAGAACAGAACAGGTATGAAAGCATGTTGCTATTGCTACAGTTTTTGAGGCATTATTGCAGCTTTCTGAAAGTGCTACTTCCTGTTTCAAATTACTGCAACAGTCCTGTATCTTGGAGTGAATGAATTCCATGTCTGTGTTTTCCTTGGTCTTTGACTGACATGACCACCTAGGGTGATATTTGACACCACTGGTGCTGTATTCCTCACCCCTACGCCTTCCTGGAATGGTCTAAAAACAGAACTTCCATCACAGCTCACTGAATGGCTCTTGGTTATGTTTAATTAATGTGTCTGAATTGGTCACTTAGATGCAGTTATTTAATCTCTGAATCATTCAAACTGTTACTTCTTGGGCTTGTGATACCTTGTTTACATTTATTTGTTTCTTCACTGGCATATCATCTCATCCATCTTGCCACTGACTTTTGATGCAGCCATTTTTGTTGCTCTACTGGGTTTTATTGTGATCCTCTTCAAACATGAGGTTTTTTTCTTTTTCCTTGTAAAATAACAATGAGTTGTCTGATCACAGTAGTTTTTCCTTGTATATCCAGTTTTACACCCATCTTGAATTACTATGTGCAGACAAGTTGGGAGACCGAAAGTAAGTACAGCTGAGGTTTAGGATGATTCTAAATACTTTGTGTATATCCAAAGAGAGAAATCAATGAAGTACACAGCTTACTAGTGGATTTGAACATGTGCTATTTGTATCTAGTGTAAAATTAATACCTGTCTGCCTCTTGGATTTTTTTAAAGCAATTAAGCTCTTATAGGGAAGCTTTCATAGAAGATTTATAGCTTGCTTTTCCTTGTTCTGTCCTTCCCCCAGCTGAATTGCTTGCAAAAAAACAGCCATTAAAAACTAGTGAAGTATACTCTGATGATGAAGAGGAGGAGGAGGATGATAAGTCTAGTGAGAAAAGTGATCGCTCATCCAGATCGTCATCCTCTGATGAAGAGGAAGAGTAAGTAGTAAACACTGGGCTATGATTACTTATAAGCATGTTCAAAATTAGAGACCCACATTAGGTAGACACATGCTGTTTTAGAAGATCGTTTGGGGCAGTTCAGTGTCTCTAAAATGTTTTTGCCTCTGGGCACAGTTGCATTGCTCAGATTTGAGTCCTTGGTACTATATCATGGTTGATGGGACTCATTTACCTTGGGTGGGTTTGCAGCTTCAGTTCCCTGCTGTTAGCTTTTGCCCAAATTACACTGTTGTTTACTGATTTGTTTAGTCCTACAGTTCAGCAGCTGCAGAACTCTGGCACATATCTGGGCAGATACGTGTGCTGGCTTATCTTAAAGCGTTAGTCTATAAATGGCCTTAGTGTGTGTCTCTCTGCTTTCTGGTAACCGGGACAGTGGGTAATAAACCTGGGGCTTCACATTAAGCCTTTCTCATGAGTGCTAAATTCACACATCTGCGTCGACTAGTGGATGATGAATCATTCCTTCTACTGGTCATTTAAATAGTGCTTACAATGCACCTTACTCAGGACCCTCTTTTTGGGTTTTGATCATGTCTCTACTTTTTTCTTTATTCCCTCTCACCTTTCTCAAATCAGGAAAGAAGAAATTCCTCCCAAGTCCCAGCCAGTGTCCTTGCCTGAAGAACTGAACCGAGTACGGTTGTCACGACACAAGCTGGAACGCTGGTGTCACATGCCCTTCTTTGCCAAGACAGTCACTGGCTGCTTTGTCCGTATTGGCATTGGCAATCACAACAGTAAACCTGTTTATCGGGTGAGTTTAGCTTCGAGGGATTTCGTTCTTTTTTTCGTGCTGTAGTAAAATATTTGCAGCTTACCATTTCTCAGGTACTGGTGACTGTTTGTTTGATTGATACAAAAAGATTGCTTGTAACCAGAAAATGTAATTGCTGCCAAAGAGGTGGAGAAAGACACAGACTTATTTTAAGAATAAATCTATGTGACCACCTAGGGAGGAGATACGTTTAGTGAGAGAGAGGGAGCACTAACAAAGCTTATTCTTCCAGCTTTGGTTCATGTTGTCTTGTCTCATCATTTGTATTGCAAGCTAGAGTTCCAGGCTCTGCTTAGACCAAATAAGGATGAGTAACATTCACTCCTTGTTTCTAGGGCTGTCCCCAAGTTACTGTGTCTTGATTCTTTTTTTTACTAAGTTTCTAGTATACCAGTGTGCCTTCAGAAGAGAATGTGATCGAGAACACAGTTTTGTTTTTCTGTTTCATTGCTGTAATCGTAGAATACAATAATATTCTCTAAAATTGCGTTAAAAAGGCCCCCAGAAGGGCTGTGTTTAGTATGTGAGCAGCATTAGTGTGTTTCATTTGGAACATATGTTAACCCAAACCAACATTATTTGAGAAGGAAATAGAAAATCTAGGAGAGCGTACACTATTTGGTCAGGAAGGCAGAGCTGAGAAGATGCAAAAACTGCATCAAACATTCAGATGGTATAATTATTAACTCAAAAATTATGTACAAAGCAACTAATTCAGTACCTGATAATGTATACTGAAGAGTCTTGCTTTCCTTGATCTGATTAGAATTGTTAGCTGGATTAAGGTTTTTTATCTCTAGTGAAAAGGCTTGAATATGCCAGATATATTCCAGGAACAACAAAAAAAACCCGCTCTTGCATTCTTCTTCTTGTGTATTTTACTCTGTGGTACAGGTTGCTGAAATAACTGGTGTGGTAGAGACTGCAAAGGTTTATCAGCTTGGTGGCACACGGACAAACAAAGGACTACAGTTGCGGTAAGATACTAAACTAATCCTCTTTAGTTCATAAATCAGTGTGCTTTTCATAGCAAATAATGTTCTCTGTGGGGTTTGCAGGTGAGAACTGAAAAGTAGACTGGGCCTTATCATGCTACTTACTGCTAGAATGTTGGGGTTGGGTTTGTTTGGGTTTTTTTTTTTCTCCTTGTGCATAATGGAAATTATAAAATACCCCAAAAATATCTTGAAGGGAGTTATGATTGTGTTGACATGTGGTTGTCCAGTTTCAGGCTTCTTTAATCAGTTTAAATATATAGATCCAATGTCACCACTTTGCACCATCAGAAGGGGATGTTGTTACGCTTTCTTGTTACAGGCATGGCAGTGATTCACGTGTGTTTCGCTTGGAGTTTGTCTCAAATCAGGAATTTACTGAAAGTGAATTTATGAAGTGGAAGGAAGCAGTAAGTTTGCCAGACTTTAGTTTCTTCTTAGCAACCTTCTGCCAAGCATACTTTCAGTGGAAAGTAACTCTCTCTTGTGTTTAGATGTTCTCTGCTGGGATGCAGCTACCCACACTAGATGAGATAAACAAGAAGGAAGTGTCCATCAAAGAAGCCCTCAACTACAAATTTAATGATCAGGACATTGAAGAGGTAAACAGTGCATTGTAGTGAAGCTGTGTCAGTGCTTAAAAGTGACAGGAACTCATGCAGTAGAGCAGTAGCTGTTACAAAGCAAAATGATCATGGTTATTTGCTTTCCAAGAAGGAAATAAAAAGCCCAAAATGAAGTTTCATAACTGGATAGAGTAGCTTGGTGATCCTGCTGTTGTTTGGTGTTCACTCCTGCTTTTCTTCATCATTTGTGCCGTTATCTCCTCTTTAACTTGTGTTGCGTAGCTGTGAACTCCTGAGCATGGCAACTTAGTTCTCAAGTTCTGAAAAACTGACAGCATCATGGTAGTTTACAGCATCATGCATTTATCACAATTTTTGCAGTTTAGTACTTGCCTGATACTGACCAAAGGTGTTCAGCATCAGGTTTTTGTAGGTAGTGAGAATGGAGCTGTAACTCATTACTAAAGGCACAAACTAAAAAACAAAACCATCAGAGCATATGTAAAATTCATTGGCAATAAATAAATTTCTTAGGTCGTACTCATCTGTTGCTTCTAATATCGAAGTATTGAAATAGAGATTTCATATTTGCATATTCATGTTGTTTCCTCTGCATCTTACAGATTGTGAAAGAGAAGGAAAGGTTCAGAAAAGCACCTCCAAATTATGCCATGAAGAAAACTCAGCTATTAAAGGAGAAGGTGAGAGATGAGATGATGCCTGCAAGCTTAATGCAGTCTTTGTTTTCGAAGAACTGGAGCTCATCTGGATTTTGGCAGTAGTCAGCAGTAAGCTCGACTTTCTGTGCAGCTTAAAGGTGGCTCTCAAGGTTCATTGCTGGGGTCAGAACACTCAGAACCCAGTCAGAGCTATTGCACTCTTTTTTTTAGGGACAATTGCCAACAATTATAGCTGTCTTTTTGTGTCTGTTAAACAAGGTCTTAAGCTGGTCTGCCTCAGAAACTTTTCCTTTTTTCCTTTTTTCTTAGATTTTTCTTTTTCTTTTTTGGTTTTTTTTTGGTCAGTTTTGTTGTTGTTGTTTTTGGTTTGGTTTTTTTGTTTTTGTTTTTAGAATACCTCATAATAATGTTTGAAAGTTGATTTCCTCTTCTTATTTTAAGGTAGGAAAAATAGAAGTTGCGTTACATTATTTTTCGCTCGGGTAACTGAGTTGTCACTTTATGGCTGGTAATTTATATTGAAAAAAAAAAAGTGGCTGAAAGATTTACTTGCCATGAACTGTTTTACCTGTAGTCCTCCTGGAACAAGTAGACCTAACAGTGTATAAAAGCCAACACCAAGAAGTGAAGAAAACAAGCAGCCTTAAGTATCTCTGAAGAAAAAACTGCATGAATAAAACCAAAACTTGTTTATGTCTTTCTCGAGACATTAATGCTTCATATAGAGTAAAACTCAAGACTTTGTATTAATATACATTCCTTGGCTTAACTGTATTTTTGTGGTCACCGTTTTGCTATACACAAACATGTAAATAAATTACTGTTCCCATTGCAGGGGGTGCAGTTGCTTTTTATTGTCAGCAGGTGGCACAATAAGCTGCTGTCGTGGTTTAGGGGACTTTCAGCTTCCTGAAGGAAACTGCAACTGGCAGTTGTGGAAATAATTCTTTTCCTGATCTGCTAAATGGGGATGTTAAATTTTAATAAAACTTGTAACTTATGTCATCTAACTGACCTGTTCTCCTCATGCTGGGACTGGTGTTCCTACATCTTCCTTAGTGTCAGGGATTTCAGAGTTTTCAGAGTTCTTCAGAGTAAGAAATCCAGTTTTGCCTTGAGCTGTAAGGAGCTCTTTGTTGTACTCTTACCATGCAGGGAAGAACATTCACAGCCGGAGTAGGGTTAGCTGACTGATTCATGGGTATATCCCTTGTCTCTCTGACTAATTCTGGGTAGAGAGTAATGCCTGATGAGTTACTGTTTGGTTGAAGGCTATGGCTGAGGACTTGGGGGACCAGGATAAGGCCAAGCAGATTCAAGATCAGCTTAATGAACTTGAAGAGAGAGCAGAGGCCCTGGATCGTCAACGAACAAAAAATATTTCTGCAATCAGGTAAGAAGCAGATATTGGGAACTTTCTTTCTTGAATAGTATCAAACAATATTTAGAAAAGAGAAACTGATGCATTAACAAATTAACTGCAGGGTTTTGTTTCTTTTTTCCTGTACAGTGTGTTAATGTGTATTGTAATGGCTCTGTTAGTGCTTGTCTATCTTCACTTTCTTGTATCTGTCATTCAGTTAAAACTGTCAAAAGTGTAAACTCTCTTCTATATACCCCAGGTAGCAGTTGTGTTGCAATAAGAGTAATTTGTGGTCAGGATGAAGCTGCAAGAATGCTGTCAGGTGTTTTGTTGTGTAGGGATTGATAAATGACAGTCACTTTCTTTTTCTTTCCCCCACCCTCCTTTTTTCCATTCTGCAGTTACATCAACCAGAGAAATAGAGAGTGGAATATCGTTGAGTCTGAGAAGGCTCTTGTGGTAAATAGTGCTGAATTAATACTTTTGTACAAGTAAAGATTAAATGATGCAAAGAGGGATAATTGCATGGCAAAGTTACTAATTTTTTTTAATAATCTGTAAAGTCTTTCAGATTGGCAAATGTTGTGATTTTAAAGCACAGCGCTTTATCCTTTTGCTCAACTCTATTATCAGCAGATTAGTGACTGTAGTAGTGACTTAATGCATTTTATATGGTATAGAAAAAATAAGTCTTCTCATAAAGGAGACTTCAGATAATAAAACAGTGAAGGAGATATTCAGTTCTCTGTAGTTACATTTTTATTAAGGAAGAGTTAAGCCTGTTAACAAATGCTTAAGCATTAACTATCCTGAGAGTTGTGTGCCTGTTTTCTGTTGTTGTATGCAATAAGGACAGTTTTGTCCTGTGAAGCATAGGATGATCGGTGCGTTAAAATCTTTCTAATCTGTAATGTTGCAGGTGTTACTCTGATCTCGGTATTGTATATAGCTGATGAGTGCTTGCATGGATGGGGGGCTGTGGGGGGATTTACAAGGGTGCAAGTAGCAAACTCTGCAAAACCATGTGCTATTTCTTCTCCAGGCTGAAAGTCACAGCATGAAAAACCAACAAATGGACCCCTTTACTAGGCGACAGTGCAAGCCAACAATAGTGTCTAATGTGAGTGTAATACTTAAGTTCAGTTGAGGCAATTTGCTGAAAAACAGAAACCGATGTAATGCAGAGCGTAGGAACAAAAATTCCCAACTGTGCCATATGCTATTAACGCCCTGAATGCCAGTGTGATGTACAGCTGAGTGAGATCCTAGTCTCTCTTCTTTTTTAATGTGAAGTGTGAAGGACGGAAGTGATGTGGGTATGTACTGCAAAAGCAACCGTGATTGAGACTTCTGTAGTGAGTTCATCTCTGTGGAATTATTCAGATTTGGTTAGCTCTGGGGAGACAATTTGCTTTAGATGTGAGTTTCACTTCTAATTAGCTGAAAGTTTCCTGAAAGATCAGTGAAAGGTGAGAGGAGAACAAACGTTTTTGGCCTGTGATGGATGACGTAGTTCAACACAAACTTTCCATGTGATACTGTGGCAAAACCTGCTACTGCAGTCCCTACATATATACCTGATGAATAGCAAGGTAATCACCTCCTCCTTCTGGGTAATCTGGCTTTGTTGAGGTCTGTTCTGGAATAGTATGTGGTTCTGGTGTAGGCACTTTAAAAAACTACTGCTCAGGTGGCTCTCGTCAGTCTCCACAAATCAGCAAGGAAATAAAAGAAATTCTATTGCAGGGATTGAATTAAATATTTCTGAAGTACTTCTTTATTAGAAAAGAACCTTAACTGAGTAGCTTTATTATGCTAGAGAAGTATTAGGTAAAGAAAATAGTCTTCTAAAAATTTCTTCTCTCTACTAGAGTGTTTCAGACAGAACTGTAAGCTGAAAGCAAATACATATTACAGTAGCATTAAGAGTAATCACATAAACAAGCCATATCATCAGGAAATGTATTTCTAATTTTTTCAAATAAAAACTTTCTGAAGAATGATTTTTAGTTTGTTACTGTCAGATACAGTCAGGATGATTTCAGTTGCCTCTTGAGGTTCTGAAAGTTGGGTGAACTGATACATAGTCTCTTATGATTTTAGATTCATGGATATGAACACTGTTTTAACAAAATGTAGTTCTAGCTTTTACCAATTTAAATGCAGTAATTTTTAATTTTTATTCTTCTCTAATATTTTGCCTTTGCAGTCCAGAGATCCTGCTGTCCAAGCTGCCATTCTTGCCCAGCTAAATGCAAAATATGGATCTGGTGTGTTACCAGATGCTCCAAAGGACATGAGTAAGGCAAGTTTCCATTTTGGTCTCTGTTATGTTCCTCACACTGTCGCCCTTTTGCTCTGTGAAGCTTGTGACTAATAGCAGATGTGCATGCTTCAATTCTAGAAAAGGGTATCCTGTAGACCATTATCATAGAAAAGCAATAGCTTCTTGTTTCTTGGGGAAGAAAATTTAAGTTGCTCTAGCAGTACGAAAGCTACACTAAGTATGTTTATGACAGAAGAGGGGAAAAAACATTTTCATCTCTGTTTCTATGGCCAGATAAGGTTTGGAGACTTACCTGTAGTTTTTATTTCAGGGTCAAGGAAAAGATAAAGATGTGAACTCTAAATCAGCTAGTGACCTCTCAGAAGATCTTTTCAAAGTGCATGACTTTGATGTAAAGATTGATCTTCAGGTTCCCAGTTCAGGTAGGTGTTCCATCTGAGTTTGGGGATCTGATTGTACAGCCCATTTCAGCAGAACTTACTTCTTCCAGAATAATTCTTTTGAAGTTATTGGTGGGCTTTTGAAAATGGGAGCAAGGACTCTGTTTACCATCTTGGCAAGTATCTTGAACTGAGGAGGAGGGGTGTGATAGTGAAATCCATTGAGAAAACAAGAACAACTGTATTGTGTTAGACTAAAAGCCTGTATATCCCCATATCCATGATATGCCTAAGGAGAGAAGGAGATAATGAGTGTTTTTTAATATACTCTTCCAGTCTGTATTATCTATGATTTGCATAATCTTTGGCGAAAAGATGGGTGTTGTATTTAATAAGTCTTGGCAACTACCTTGATACTTACTTCGTTAATCTGTCTAATAACTTTTGACGACAGATAAGATGTGTGTCTGTGCTGGTCTGTTCTGTCCTCTGTGCACATACTGTGGGGATAAAGTATTTTTGCTTGATTTTGAACCTGCTTTACCAAATTGCTGTTCCCTAACTTAGGTACTGCAGATGGTATTGGAGCTAAATTTTAGGGGAATGAAAACACTGGCCAGTGAGTGAAGATAATAGACACAAATTTGCTGGCTCTTACCTTTTGTTATCCTGACTTTGACAGCATGAGATCTGTGACAAGAACAGTTTAGTATCACAGAATCATTTTGATTGAAAAAGACCCTTAAGATTATTGAGTCCAACCATTAACTCAACACTGACAAGTCCACCACTGAATCAGGTCCCCGTGTGCCACAGCTACACATCTTTTAAATACCTCCGAGGATGGTGACTCAACTGCTTCCCTGAGCAGCCTGTTCCAATGCTTGACAACCCTCTTGGTGAAGAAATTTCTTCTAATATCCAATCTAAACCTCCCTAGTGCAACTTGAAGCTATTTTCTTGTGTCGTATGGAGTCGTTTTCCAGTGGAAGGAAAGCATGAGAGGAGTATATCGGTGCAATTTGACACAAAAGGTTTAGTATTTCTTGCATTACTTCAAGGATTAGATCTGCAGTTTCTTGGAGGACAGTAATTTGGAAAGTACCGTAAGAATGCACAAAGACAAGCCTTGTCAAGAAGCAAGAGCAGGAGAAGTTGTCTTTCCAAACTAGGTCAAGATTGAAACTCTGAATATAAGACTACAGAATGAGGTAGGAGGTCAAGAACAATAGACTTCCTAAAATAGCTAGTGAGAGTTACAAACTTGAGAGTTAGCGAGCAGGTGAGGGTTAGGCACTGAAGGACACTGAAGAGAGAAGGATGGGAGAGAGTTTTCCTTAGACAGAACATCATTTTGTAGTTTTACTTTGCGCAGTCCCCTTGCTTAACCGAAGAATCTGGAGACTGATAAAAATGTGTGTTGTAGACATAGATAGAACACTTGACTTTTTCTGCTTACTATCTGTCCCTGGATTAACAACTGGATTAACACAGAGAGTCAAAATTGCCTGTGCTGCATCTATGAAGAGAAGCCCTCCGATAGTGTCTGTATTATTAACTGAAGTTCTAACCTGATGTATACTAGAGAAGCCAAACATGCTTTTGTGGTGAAGTTGTCAGCAAAAACGAAAAGTAAAAATTTGTAGTTTTCCTGTGGTTTGGTCCTTACTCTTTTCTTATCCCCAACAGAATCTAAGGCACTGGCCATCACCTCCAAGGCTCCTCCAGCAAAAGATGGTGCCCCTCGGCGATCACTGAACTTGGAGGACTACAAAAAGAGACGGGGGCTTATTTGAGCATGCCCACTCTGCTGCTTCTGATCCTGCATGCTCCATGATGATGTCCTACTTTTTCTTCCTCCCTTTTCAGTTCTCCCTTCTGGGTTGGAGCAGCAATGGAGCTGGGAAGAGACTCTTTAAAACTGCCAGTCATCTGTAACATAAACCATTCAACTATTTACTGTATAGACCTCCCTTCTTGCCCTTTCCTCTGCTCCCCTCACAAATGTGGATCTGTGCTATTTGGGGTTTTCCCATTTCTTTTAGTTTGAGTTTTGTTTTTATTTTGTTGATGCAGCTTGTTGGTCCACTCTGTGTTCAGTATTAGCCTGAGGTCTGGATTTCCATAGGAATTTCTTGGCAGTCGCAGAATCAGCACTTGGTGATCTCCCTTTACATACCACCACAGGCACAGTGAATAAACATTGGCGCAAGACCTTTGTGGCTGGAAGGTCATCTGCACTTTCTCCCTCTTCTTCTTCCTCCTTCATCCTAGCTTTGGAGAAGGGAATCTTCAAAAACTGGCCTAGGTTCAAAGTGTAAATTTTTTTGGGAGGGTTGTGTGACTTTTTTTCAGGTGTTTTTTATCATTTTTAAGCTGCAGTACTATTTGTATCTGTCTGTCACAGTTCTTTACGGCTGTTTTGAATTTCTACCAGCTGTACTTGAGCATCTGAAATTGCAAGAAAGAAACTCATTAAATGTGATTCTTCTTACTAAAACGGCTTGGCTGATATAGCTGTTTAACTTCATGTTCCCTTTTTTAATTACACTTAACTGATGAGAAAGAGGTACACATCTCTTAATGTGGGACTTGTCATCTATAGCACATTCAGAATCTACAGCTGTAACTGGGTGAAGTAGCTTTTTGTGGGGTGACCCTGGGGAGCTCCATTTGATTGGGCTTTAATTTCTTCTCCAAGCTTTCAATATTACGTATTTGTTAAGTCATCATATCTTCACTGAGCTTCAGCTCACTTTGTTTCTTGCTTTCTGAACCATTTAAATGGGGCTTCTATCAATAAACGAAATTTTTTTTTAAAATACCATGTTCTATGGAAGGGGAAGGACATAATAGAAAGGTCAGTGGGTAATATGAGAGGTAGGTGATGGACTTTTTCATATATAAACTGATACAAGTGGAGTGCAAGACGAGTACAGGAATTGTATGGCTTTATGGAATATTTGACTGGACATGAATTGACAGCTAAATTATCACTCAGGTGTAAAAAAAAATCAAGTGTAAATATAAGTGACATTTAACAAAGACTTTTACAAGCAAGATACAACTGAATATATGAAACTAAGAACTAAATTAAAAGAGAATTAGAAGACTAAAAGGTTAGAGGCCCTCGTTCAGGTAAGCGTGCAAGCACGTGTGTTCCTACTCAGGCCACTGCATATATAACAACTTAAGAACTGGATAGGAATGTTTCTGGGCGACCCTAAAGAGGGAAAATGCTGATGCTCTTCTTGTGTCAGAGCATTACTGTTTTTCTGAAATCATACACTGGTTACATTTTAACCTGTGTTTGATACTTTCTTGTTGGATTCTTAATGAAACTTTAATCTAGTTCTTATTTAACTTTCTCTTCCTTTTTTTAACAGTAGCGTTAAAGAAACATCATGTAATTGTGTGCAGATTGATTCTACAAACTGTGTATAAAAAGAAAATCAACGTATGAAGCCTACCATGTAAACAAATAAATAGAAATATTTCAATACGTATTTACTGAATAGTCCATAGTTCTAGGACATGTGGATTATTCTGTAAATATGTAATCACAGACGACTTTATTTGATGGTCTATTTTAGCAGCTTCTCTGGAGTTACAGTAGGCTCTCACATATACATACTTATAACTTTTTAAGATTGGGTTTATGGGATCTACCATCATAACTTCATAGGAAACATTGTGATTCACTGTGTAGATATGCATTTGATATGATTTGGTTTTTTCAACAGCTAAAGTGATGTTAAAGATTTGTGATAAAAAAAGTCTAAACTTACTTTGCAATAGACAGTTTCCAAAATAATCACTCTCTAATGGTTTGCAGAAATAGTTGCCAAATCAAACAGTTCAGGAACTGATTTTTTCCACTGAAATGCCTCAGAGCTCTGAGATGCAGTGACAAGTGGTCTCTAAAGGTAAACTTAACCCAAATACAGTATTTTTAATATGCTTGGCCTTGATGTATTGGTTTTAATTAACTTCTATCTTTGGTAGCACAAGACTATCTGTAATACAGCCAAAATGTGGATGAGACCCATACAGTGTTGCAAGTAACTTTTAGTAGAGAAAACCAAAACAGAGGAAATGCAGTGAGTTTAGGATCAATCTTAATGATGGACTGTGTCCTAGCTATCTGCAATTATGAAACTGCCACTTACCCTCTCAAGGTCTCTGGGTTTTACTAATATACTGTTTTTCAGAGAAGACAACCATCAGTAAATTATCATGCAAACCTCTTATTGAGAATAATACATGAAGAAAGTATTCTTGAATAGTTACATAATTGTATGAAAGCTGTAATCTTTTTTCCTTTAAGTGCATGTAAAGGTGAGTGACTACACCTCCCACTTGTTAGAGAGGGAGAGATTTGTTTACTTTGTTTCGTTGGTGTCCTAGCATAGTTCATCGCAATTGTACAGACTTATATAAATAAACTTGGTTTGTTGGTTTAATAAGGTTGATTGTTTATCCCTTGATCTGAGGTGTTAAGGGTTTCCTGTCTGGATTTTGGTTTTTTTTTTTTTTTAGAAACTGACTCTTCATGTATCAGTCTGGACTATTATATTTAACACTAATATTGTGAAATAATTAATGAAAAGTAAGCTGCCTTTCTTTGCAAGAGCAGCTGTTGACTCCTGGATCACTCTCTAACATCTGGAGATGGTCCTTATCACTAGAATCAAATGGAGCCTCTTGGAAGGTCAGTTAGCTTGCAGCTCTGCCGCACCTCACTTAAAACGCAGACTTAGCTTGTCTTGTAGAAATCCAGACTACTTTTGTAATCAAAAATGCTAAAGCATACAGCTGAACTTAAAGAATCTAGAGTAAAGTGAAACAAGACTTCTCAGGAGTGCTCAGTGTGAGGATGAGACGCAACAGGCATAATTTGAAACAGGGTAAGTTCTGCCAAGATGTAAGATTGAAAAAAATTACCCTTAGGACAGTTAAACAGTGCGCTAGGTTGCCCTGAGAGATTTTTCTGTCTATTTTGAAGGTTTTAAAGAGAATGCTAGATTAAGCCACAAGTAACATGATTCTTGTAGCTTACCCAGCTTTGAGAAGGAGGGTGGATTGGTGATCACCCTGAGCTCTTTTCTGACCTGAATTAACATATGATTCTATAAGTAATTTCATACTGCTTTCTCCAGTTTTGTCTGTCTTCCCTGCAAGTACTGTCTCCTCCCCATCCCGCTTTTGACATGCAGACTAATGCAGCACCTGTAATTTGTCTCACAGACATGGTGGCTTATGATGAGCAGCGTAGCATTTCCCAACACACGTGTCCTTTCTGAGACTCCCTGGTTGTGGACACCTATAGGGTTCCTGCTAGGGCCGTCTGTGAAACAAAATTGTCCCTAGAGATTAACCACTGAGCAGGCTGGAAGATTTGGCCTGGAAGTTTGAGTGAAGAGCTGTAACAGATTTACTTAGCAAAGTGTTCCTTTGCTGTACTTGCAAGTTGTGAATTTGGTACTTAAGCTACTGATACATATGCAGTCTTACTTTCAGCACAGTAGCTTGGTCTTTTAGAGGGAGGTGCTTAGGCAGCCAAATAAATAGGTGATTTTTTTTTTTAATCTGGAACTCACTGGTTTTGCCTTACCACCATCATCAATTGCTTCAGATTTTAGATCATCTCTCACACTCAGTAGCTAAAGGAATTTCATATGAGTAATTTCTTAAGTCTCATTGTGTGTGGAGTTATCTGGGTAAAAAAACCCAAACAAACACAACCCAACCACCAGCTTAAGTTTCTGCTTCATCAGTTGGTCTGTGGGGCTAGTAAACATGGAAAGTTGTAGTGGTAGTATCTTAAACTTCTACAGCTCTTTGGAAAACCAGCTATTCAATACTCCCTTGGGGTTCTTTATGCCTTGGCATCTATTGAGATGTTAAAGGCTCCTGTGGCCCTACTGTGTCAGGCCATAACAGGTAGGTGTTACCCACGTAACTCCAGCCTTTGGAGACTTGACTGGTTTTATTTAGCATACTTCTTTCTACTGAGGAAAAGAAGCAGTATCCTGCTACGAGTATGAGCAGTTAAAGAAGGTAAATAAAGTAGGAACTTCTCAGATAGCTAATATATTGCAATTACCTATCAGTAACAGAAGGCAGGGTGAGTGTTGATAGTACTTAGGATGGTGTATCTGGCATTTTGTATTAGACTGCATGTAGAATACTGTGTCTAGTTTTTGGGTTCCCCAGTTCAAGGAAGATTTCAGCCACCTGGAACAAAATTCAGTGAAAGGCCACCAAGATGGTCATGGACTAGGGCTTGTTCAGCTTCTTCCAAGAAGGTCATGATGTAGCACTGTAATAGTGTATTATGGTTGTTAGTAACAGGCCATAAGCTTAGTAATGAGTCTGCAAGGACTTGGGACTGAGGATTATCATACTTCCCTTTCTGGGCTTTCTTTGGCCTACCTCTACCTTTGTTTTACTTAGCTTTGCTGTAAAAATTTCTATAACTGGCTAAGTGTCTGTGGCTAATTTCCTTCCGTTTACCTTTGGGTGGTGCAACCATAGTTTTATATATATAAGAGTAACAAGCAGGTATTT
Source organism: Rhagologus leucostigma (assembly GCA_013397725.1). Classification (NCBI taxonomy): domain Eukaryota; kingdom Metazoa; phylum Chordata; class Aves; order Passeriformes; genus Rhagologus; species Rhagologus leucostigma. The sequence continues at coordinate 826,409 of VZTD01005548.1, read as the reverse complement.
TATGTGCAATAAGACATTTACGACCAGAATAATGATGTGGAGAGAAATGCAGGCATGTTATATGATAGCAGGCCTTTAGAATTGGAAACAAAGGATGTAGAATAGAGGAGTACAGATTAATGATGGGGCACATGTGTGGAACTGGAGACTCCATAGTCCTGTATTGGTGAGTGATTACTCACCAGCAGTCAAATATGGGGTGTTTTTTCTGTGGTTTGGTTTTCTGTAGGTTTTTCTGATTTTGTGGTTGGTTGGTTGGTTTTTTGTTTGGCTTGGTTTGGTTGTTGAAGGCAGAACAAGAACTGGACAAAATTGTGTTTAGGAAGTAACAGAACAAAGAAATCACACCTAATATATGTGAAGGCCATCATATATCATATATTTGGATCTGAAGGCCAATAAGGAAAGAAGATGTAGAAGAAAAAGATGTAAAAGCATGTTAGCAAACATAAAAAGAGCCCCAAGTGGTTCCTAGAGGGAGAAAGAAGAAAGCAACAGCATATTCCTTCCAACAAAGGAGGAAGCTGATAGCTTCACGTTATCCTTTTCAGCAGTCTGGAGATGTTGATTTTGAGATGCGGAGTAACAGCAGAAGGATGAAAATAACCCCTAAAAAGGAGAGAAACTGAGAAATGTGTGTTACAATTTTAACTCTATTACTGCAACTTCTGTATAGAAGTACACACCCTGCGTTATTATTCTTTTCCTACAGTAATTACATCTAGACTAATAGACTAACTGGTTTAAGATTTCCATATGCTAAAAATAAATTCTTAGCTTTACTCATATATATGTTATGCTTCCTCTTTACCCGTAAACAAGATCTTGAGTGTAACAGAAGATGCAACTTCAGGAGGAGCTAATAGCAGCCTTCCAGTGAATATGAAGAGGTTGTCAGGAAAGTGGTCTGCTTTTTACAGTTGTGGGTGCTGGGAGGATTAGATGCAATGGCATAATTTGAAACTAGAGGTTTTGATTAAAGGTGGTGGAACCCCTCTGTGAGGACAGTGCACAGGCTGCCCAAAGAGCTTATCTTTGGAGGTTTCTAACTGGATAAAGCTGGAGCAATGTGGCCTTGGATCTGATCCTCCTGGATGTAGGAGGCTAATCTTGGGGACCGCCTGAGGTCCCTTTCAATCTAAATTATACTATGATTCTATTTACAGTAAATCGTAAGTGAAGCCTGAGTTTACTTTGCTGTAGCTTCTGTTCCATAGTAAAGCTGCTTTAAGAAAACTCACAGGAGTTACCCAGGTTGCCAAACAGGACTTGGTTATTTGCCAGTGATTGATATCTTTAAGGTCTGACTTCTCTAAATATACAGTTCGCACATAAGTTTCTTAATTTTTGTCTTTTAATTGAATGCAAAATGTAAAGAGTAGTTCTGTTACTGTAGCCTACTGCTGGTGCAGGCAGCAGCTCTCATTGGGAAAATCCTGGACTTTAACAACTGTCACTTCCTGAATTCTGCATGCTGCATTCCAGTAGTTTGTGAGTTGTTAAGTGTATTTTCTGTAGAGCAAATAATTTACCTGAATGTGATTAGGTTGGGTAGAACATATTTGGGGTAGAATGTACTCTGTATCATTAACTTTGCACTCTGTCTTCAGTACTGGAACGTGAGAGTAATAATTTGAAATGAAAAAGGTTTGTTTTCTTAAGTGCTGGCACTCAGTGTCAAAGCGTGAGCTGGATACTTTAAGACACTCAATACCCTTAAGCAGTATGAAGCAAGGGAGTGTATTAAGAGTGATAGTTATGGAGGGATGTTCTTTGAGGGATTTTTTTCTTTTCTTCATTCAAGCTTTAGAGAAAGATTTGGTTGATTTTTCCTTTTATGTTTGATTGTGACAACAGCTGATGTCTGATTCCTGAAAGCTAGCTGCAGACTCTATGCTCTACTAAAACTCTTTATATGCCATTTTGAGCTCCTGTCTTTCAACACATTTGTAATCCCCTGGAAACAGAAGAAACACTGAGCCGTAAGGAGGGTGGGAAAAGAGTGGTCATAGCCTGGAAAACACCAGGAGCCTCTGGTCCATGAGGAGGAATACTGTGCAAGACAAAATATGTTGCTTTCTGATGGCTAGCCTTCCACTTCTGCCAAAAGTGACACCAGGTTTGAGTGAAGCACGTTGTTTTCACCCACGTTGCAGAAAACCATCATGCAGTAAGTAATTTTCTGAAATTATTTTTAAGGAGCATTAAAGTTTCAAAATAGGTCAATTGGGTAATTAGTGGTTACTCATACAAATGCTTGCAAGCAACATCCCTGACTTAATTGAATGTGCATAAATTATTGTGGATTCCAGACAAGTTTTTTTGGTTTTAGTAAATGTATACAATTTTGCTATATGAGGACTATGGGTTTTGAGTACTATTCTGGAGAAATTACAGTAGGTCAGTTCAGAAACCCATGGCCACAAAAAAGGAGAAAGGAAAAAAAGCCACTGGTGAAAAAACTTGCTAGAAGTCTCAGGTTTGTGTCCTAAATCTCACATTAATATTCAAGTAAAAACTTTATATTTCCTCAGTCTTCCTGAGGCAGATTTTTTTGTTACTTAACCTCTGTCAGCTTGTTCTGCAGAAAATACAACAGTGGATAGAGTAATAAATTACACTGCAGATGAGTAACTTTGTCAACTTGTTAAAGACCATGTTAGACAAGATTCATAACTACAGCTTAATGCTAAGTGAGCATTGGAATGGAAGCAAAGAATACAGGTTATTTTCTGGCATAAGTATATATGTACGATGACCAAAAGACATCAGGTCTTTCGGGAGATTGGATTTATGATTCAGTGGGTTGAAGGAAGGGGCAGTAGAGTAGAACATTAGAGGCTGGGAGTGATCTGCCTTTGTAAATGGCATAAACAAGATCACGATGCCTTGTTTCACGGTGCCTGCTTCAGGAAGGAAATTCAAAATATCTTTGCTTTAGGGCAGGGAGGGGGATATTTCAACAGCTGCAAAATGTGCCACTAAATCAAACAGAAAATTTTATCTGAAACGCAAGATGACTTAGACTTTGTGCTTTATTGAAAGATGGTTTTTGAATAATTTGTTGGCTCTCCTTCAAGGCTACAGACAAACAGGCAATTTTCATATACTCCACCTGGCACACAAGGATATTCACCTTAAGTGCAGCAGTGTTAGTGGTGTCCACTTCATCCCTTTGTAATTCTTCCTGGTGGTATATCTGCCAACAGGTAGCTTGCTTCCAGTATTTTTCAAAGTGAAATTTCTGTGTAAAAGCTCAACTCCTGAAAGCAGCCACGTGCAGTCAGTTTTTAGGCCGTTTGCTGGAAGCGGTAATGGAGGAGTCCAAGCTGACGTGCGGCAGTAATTTGAACACCGGTGGCTTGGCAGCACTTGTGTGGCTGTTTTCAGATAGCGCAGTTCTAGTGAAGCCGCTGCTGCCTGCCTGGCCAAGTATTTCTCAATCAATAACAACTGACTTTCTGTATCCAATAATGGTATGGTAGTTAGAGCAAAATTATTGCTCATATCCCACGTGCTTTAGATGGTTACGATGACAAATTACAGCTTCTCCCAAGAATGGTACTAATGCAATGTTTTTTCTGGCTGCAGTTAGCACAAGCACATGATCAACAGTTGGTTTAATGTAGTCCTTCCTTGATTGGGGGAAAAGACTGATCTGTGACTAGAAAAAGCAGATCATATACAGCGTATATACTAAAAAGGAAAAAAACAAACTTTTGTTTCATGCTTTGCTCTTGAAGACTTCCCAGTCGTCAAAAATTGAGAGTAGCTATTTTTCCTGTAATAAAGCTCTCCCCCTGGAAATATTATAATGGACTATGTAGGCAAACTGGTTTTCCACTATTGAAGTAAATGTTTGAAAAAATGCTGTCTTCATCTGAGAGAGACTAGGTGAATTTCAAACACAAAGCAGTTATTTTCAATTTTGAATCAGGGTTAGTTAATTATTAAATTGACTATTGATTTTTATTTCCATTGCAAACTTCCTCAGTATTTTCTCAAGTGATCGAAAACAGGAAGTTGAAGATAGCAAAGTATGATGGCCAAACTTGAGATGAAATGTAAGCTGAGTACCATTTTAGCATTTTGTAAAATTCTCTTCTAGCTCTGCTCCTGGTAAACGATTTGCTATGAAGAGTTCTGCAATTTAGCTTAGCAACCAAAGTCTGGAAGCGGGAATGAACTATTGTAACAGCACGAGGTATATGATCTTTAACAAAAACCTTTGCTTTAGGCTAACATCCCTTTACTGCTTGACAATGAAGAGTTTTTAATTTTACAGCGTTAATATTACAGAGTGTAGTCTTGGGTTTCCTGTCACTGTGTTGCCTGTTTCAGCTAGCACCATCTGTTCACAGCAGCTAGTTCTCTTCCAGAGGCAGATAAGAGTACAGAGGGGGAAAAATATTTTTATAAGTTGTATCTTGAAACACTTTAGGGTTGAATGCCCAGAAGCCTGAAGACATACAGTCCCAAATATTACATTGTGGTCTATTTAGCCAGTGTTACAGTGAAAGGGAAGACTCTGTGGGAGGCGTGGGAACTGGATAGAGTCCTCATGAAGAATATTTTTACTCATGGGTGACCCGAATTGGAAAATCACAGGGCAGGACTGTTCCTGAGGTGATCATTTTGTGTTATTTACTGAAAGTGAAGGTAGAGCTCTTTGTGGACTGCCACACACTAAAGTTTTGACTACTGGGCAGAGACAGCCTGGGTAGTTCCTCAGGTCCTGCTCTCTTCAAAAAGTGATACATAAAGAGATCCACTGTAATCTACCATAAAGAGACTCATCACTCATGACAAGTTTGTTGATGCCTGGTTAATAATAATAACCATTAGTTATTATTATAAAATTAGAAAGCATTTAAATTCTGAAGGATTATTATCCATTTGTTTTTCTCTGTTCCTTCACATGAACTTCCACCTTGAATAAATTCTTTATTTTATCACACCTTGCGTATTTATATGGTATATTAGTTCCATTTGCTGCAGTCCCTTTTCAAAGGGAGTAATGATGCTAACTTAACCTTGGGGGTAGAAACTACGTTGCATTCATTCCTGTAAGTTTTTAAGATAACTCATTTGCTGGACTGTTGTAACGTAAGTATGTCTCAGCTAACACTGTTCTCCAAAGTCCCTGGATATTTTTGGCCTGGCTTCTTGGGGCTGGTAGCAGATGGCCACAGCAGAACAACAGATGTTTTTTCAGATGTTAAAGTAGGGCTGAATTGAAGTGGGAGTTTGACAAAAATACAACAAATGTGATCTGAACCCCAACCTTCAGAGCAGGGGCTGGCAGAGTGGGCTGTCACAGAGCAAGTGGGCCGGGCTGCATGAAAGTATTTCTAACCTTTGGTCTCTCAGCATGGCCTTTCTCAAACACCAAAGATATGATGCTGGAGCTGCAGTACCTGAGGAGCAAAGAGAATGAAAGGCAGTGCCTCAAAGCCTGGCCCATGCAAACCTGGGAACTGTGTTTCTGAAGCAGGGCCTGGCTCTGCTTGTGGTCTCTTGGCTTGTCTTTCCAGTCCCCTGAGCTCAGGGGAGCAGGGAGGTAAGGTTGCTCCCAAGCACACTGAACAACTGCCGCAGCTCAGCAGCATCTCACAAGAACCCTTCTCCGAATGCCTTCACTGGCTTTTTGCCACAAGCTTGTAATAACACAGCTGTACTTGATTAGGTTCTGGAAAAAACATATCTGTAGTTTACTATTGCCTTTGGTTTCTTTATAAAACAATACACATATTTATTCATACTTCTATTCTTAACTTATTACTGAGACTGAAAATTAATTCTGTGGAAAAACCAACATGGTATTGTAAAAAGTCATTTAGTAATTAAAAGAACTGATTTGTCAAGTTCAGGGAGGCAAAGCACCATTCAGCCATGGCAGGGAGCTATGGTAACAATCCACTTGGGCAAGCACATTCGAAAATTACACTTTTTGCAAGTGGAGTGAGCCACAAGATTTGACCAATTTTGTTTTAACTGATTAGCAGCCAGGCTATTGTTACAATTCTAGGTGCTTTTTTAGCTCTAGCATTGAACAAGCACAGCAAAAGGTGAGTTTCCTGAGGGGTTTCCCTTGGTGTGGGAGGACTAAGACTGCAGTCTTCGGATGCGAATGAAATTGTTTGGTTTGCTTGCCTGGTTGTAGAAGGAGCTAGTGGCTCACCAGCCAAAGAGGCTGAGATGGTGCTCCAGCTTACACCTATCAAAATGTTTACATGCTCTTTTTTGTGTCATTTATCCCAGAGTTTATCTTCAGACACAAACACAGCTAAGAGAAAAGGCAACTTGCTCAAAAAAGTGGTACTTGCATTATAAAGAAAAAAGAGAAGGAGCGCTTACTTGTCATGATAGAACACTTAAGGTGAAATTTCTTGTTCTAGACAATAGCAGCCCATGAGGCTACAGACCTAACTTACATCAAACTTGAACACTGCATGCAGTTTCCAAGAGTTAAACAAGCACTCCTGAAGCTGGTAATCAGGCTGGAGAGACAAGGGTTTTGCAGAATCTTTGCTGGTCTCTTTTTGGTCTTGAAATTGATTTGGGATTCATTTAAAACAGGAACAGAATCACAGAATATGCTGAGTTGGAAGGGGCCCAAGAGGATCATCAAGTCTGACTCCTGGCCCTGCACTGGACCATCCCTTGCAAGGGTCTCTCTGAAAAAGTAAGGCATCCTGCATGGGTCAGATGCACAACTGTAATAAGCTTTACTTTCTTACTTATCTGATCAGGCTGTAGGAGATTGATTTCTCTCTTTTCTGTCAGGGGACTGAAAGTTTCACAATGAAATTGTGTGGTGAGGCAGAAATATAGTAGGTTTTCTGACAGGTTCCGAACAGGATGGTCTTATAAATACTGCAGACCTGTCCAGTGGAGAAACAAAGATGTGCTGGGTGGGGAAGGGCTCCCACAAGAAGGCATTTAGACTGTCAGAAGTTTTGCCAGGGAATACTCCATTGCTTCTTTACAGGGAGAAGCAGCATTCCTCTTCTAGGTGGGGAAAGGCTTCCATCAGCACTGCTAGGCTGAGTCTGATCAAATATCCCTTTGAGCTGTTGTCCTGTCTCAGACAACAGCCAGTGTGGGATGATTAGTACACAAACATAAGAAACAGGCCACAAAGAAACTGTTGAGAACTTCTTAACATCCACAATTCAGGGACATCCTGAGCCAGAGGTGGTTTTGAAACTGTACACTTGCTCGGTAGCCATCAGCAGATCTAGCCTCTTTCTGTTTGTTCACAATGTCTTTTGGAAGCAAGAGAAGAATAAAGTGGCAGAAAACATGGCATTTTTTTACAGCCAGTAGAAGCTAAGATACATGGAGAGGAGTCTCTGAGATTCACTGCTCAAAAGACCACTGGAGAAGGATCAAGGAGAAACTATGATGGTCTTTGATGGATCCAAAATTTGCAGAGGAATTGTGTAGTGTGGGTGTGATTGTAGACTTTAAAAGTATCTGACTTGTTGCTAAAGATCTTGGTTTTTTTCTTATTTGAAGGAATCAATAGGTGAAGAGGAGCTAAGAGAAAGAGTGGTACTGGAGGAAACAGTACGTGGTGAGCAGGTGTCAGTGACACTTTTCAAAACCTCCACTTTTTATTTGGATCAAGACAACAAACTGCAACATGAGCAGTGTTAAGAGCAGAGTTCCTGCCCAACCATCATGCTTCTTAGCTGGCTGGCTTGCTGGCATGTGCTCCTTGCTGAGGTGTAAGCAGAACCAGTGCAGGAGTTTTGCTGGAGTGGGACAATGAGCACAATTCCTCTGGCAGGTATGTGTGTTCACAATCTCCTCTGCTGCTAGGATTCAGCTGTCTGAGCCGTGCTGCCCTGTGAAAAGACTGAGAGAAATTGCTATAGTGTCTGCCAGATGATGTTCACATGACTTTGCCATCTTTCTTAATTTGATGAGAAGATCACTCTGCTTGGGACTTGTCTTAAGGTCTTATTTGGTTTACAGTATATAATCCACTCTCTCTTTCTCTTTTGATCCCATTTCTGGGATATACTTTTCTAATTACATCAGACATTGGCTATATGCCTTCATTTTTAAGGCTCTCTGCCATTTATCCCCACCCTACTAATCTTTCATTGTTAATGAGGTACTGACTCCTGCCTCTGATCTCTATGGCTGATTTAAATTTATCTTTCAGACAAGTTCTTCCATGCTTCCTTACCATGCTGCTTCTCAGTTTTGAGGCACTTTATGTAAACACTCTCAAGGATATCGATTCATCCTTCTGTTTCCTCAACAGAGCCCCAGTTCCCCACCCTGGCACCTCCAGCCACACTACGTTCCTTTTATGTTCACTTCACAGCCTGTCAGGCTCAGCCTTCTCCCCCAGCTCTTCCCTGGGCGATGCACCAGAGCCATCCAGCAGGAGAGAGCAGCAGAGATTTTTTTCCCCCATTGTGTTGTTAAGCTTACATTTAGTGGCAGGTGCCAGTGCAGCACCAGCTCCTGCAGTCTTACTTTGGGCTGCAAGTCACTGACAGAATTTTCCAACAGGCTGTTAAAAGGGAAATCATGTTCCAGGCTGGGACCAGGCTACAGACTCACTGCCTTTTGGTTTTTCATCTTGCCAGTTGGCAAAGCACTGCTGCTGAGCTGCCACTTCAGTTTGTTAATACCTGGTGCAGCTTTTTTTTCCTTTGCTTTAGTTTTCTGTTTTAAGATAAGCTCAGAAGAAAAGATTTTGCTAGGTGAATTTTGTGAATTTGCTAGGTGAACGTTCAAGTGTGGAAGAGAAGGTAACACAGAGCGAATAAAGCACAGACCTGTTTTAAAAAGCAGATATGGGAGGAAAAGCAGAAAATTTAATCCTCTGTGACAAACCATGGTGAGTAAAGCAGAGAGGAAATTTTTTCAAACCTATCAATATTTCCTGATCCTTTAGAACCTATGGAGCCACCATCCCTATATGTAAAGGGCTGAAAGCTGAAAGAAAGCAGTTTTGCCAGCTCAAGTGTTTGACTGTTTGCTAGAAGCTCATGTTCCCTTTCTGTGATCACTGTAACATTCACTTCGACATCAGAGGACCTTGGGACAAGATGCCAAACGGGCTTTAGGCATGCTCTGTGGAGTTTAGGGGTACATCTCGAAGGAGAGAATATAAAATTACTGTTACCCATCACTGAGAACTTAAAGCAGCTCAGTTCTGTGCAAATGCAGCAGGGTAAGAAAATCACATAATCACTTAGTTTGGAAAAGACCTCTAAGATGGAGTCCAACTGTTAACCCAGCACTGACACGTTCACCACTAAACCATGTCCCTAAATGCCACATCCACATGTTTTTTGAATGCTGCCAGGGATGGTGATTTCACCACTTCCCCAGGTATGCTGTTCCAGTGCTGACCACCCTTCAGTGAAGAAACTTCTACTATTAGCCTGATCTCCCTTGGCACAACTTGAGGTAATTTCCACTGTTCTATCACGTTACCTCCTTTCAGGAAGTTGTAGAGAGTGATAACGTCACTCCTGATCCTCCTTTACTCCACGCTAAACACTCCCAGCTTCTTCAGCCACTCCTCGTAGGACTTACTCTCTAGACCCTTCTCCAGCTCCGTTGCTCTTCTCTGGACATGCAGCACCTCAATGTCCTTCTTGTAGTGAGGGGCCCCAAACTGGACACAGCACTCGAGGTGTGCCCTCACCAGTGCCGAGTACAGGGGGACAATCACTGCCCTGACCCTGCTGGCCACACTATTGCTGATCCAGGCCAGGATGCCACTGGCCTCCTTGGCCACCTGGGCACACACTGGATCATGTTCAGCCACTGTTGACGAGCACCCCCACGCCCTTTTCTGCTGAGCAGCTTTCCAGCCCCGCTTCCCCCAGCCCACAGTGCTGCATAGGGTTGTTGTGACCCAGGTGCAGGACCCAGCACTTCACCTTGTTGAACCTCACTCAGTTGGCTTTAGCCCACCAATCCAGCCTGCCCAGATCCCTCTGCAGAGCCTTCCTGCCCTCCAGCAGATCAACACTCCCACCCAACTTGGTATTGCCTGCAAAGTGACTGAGGAGGCACATAATCCCCTCACTCAGGTCACTGATAAAGATATTAAACAGGGCTGGCCTCCCCAAATGTTCACGAATGCTATTTTTTAGTTTTACTGTTCTTTTAATGTGTTTGAAAAGGAAGCTAAGCTATAAGTCTTAATGCTACTTATGTGTTCCAGATGAAAAGTTTATATCCATACACTGGGTTTTTAGAATATTTATTTTCTTATCTACCATAAAGATAGTAATTGTATTACATTCCACATATTTTCTCCTTCCTTGAAACCTGAGATTTTTGTAAGGATGTTTGAAAATTTAATTTTTTGATGAAAATGGGATAAATAAATATTTTATTTTTTTTTGTTCTTAGGTAGCTTTTAAATAATCTTGTCCTCTCTCCATATCACACATTTTTCCACTTTAAAATGATGCACAGCACACATTCTCCTTTCCTCTTAGGAAATGATTCAGCGATGAACTGATTAGAATGTTCTCTTTTTTTCCTTAAATCTCAGGATGTTTTCAAAGGGAATACAACAAAGTATAATCTCTAGATCTTACGGTGAAGAAGAACTGGTAGTGTAAACCAGGTGAGTTTATTTTTCAAATGCCACTCCAGTAGGTAATGAACATACAGGTTAATTTCTAAGATACTGATCTCTTGTCTGCTAGTGACAATCCAGTTTGAAGCAAACAAATATTTCCAGTGTTGCTAACATTTTACCAGTACAACCAAGCCCACAGAGGAACTCTTGTAAAAAGTGTCAGACCAGTATCACAGAAAGGGCACAATGACTGGTCCCTTTACTCTGTTCAACACTCAAGAATTTTTACTGAGGTATTTATAATCTAAATCAACAAATCAAATGTCTTGTGTGAATGTATTTTCTGTGACTCCAATGTATGAGTTGTTTGATTGCTCTTATTAAAAGTATTCATTCCAGTACTTCCTTGCATTAATCACAGGACTTGAATGAAAACTTCTGTCTCAAAACATTGCTTCTTTTGTGTTTGTGCCCACTTCCAGCATCCTGAATAGGCATCTTTGTGTGGGCAGAGAATGTTGTCCAATGCAGTAACTGCTGCATTCCGTGGCCTTGGAAGACAGTGCTGTCCATTCAAACTCCAGGTGCTATTTTTTATTATGAAAAAGTTAAGTCATCATGAAGCTGTTATGATTAGAGCTCAGAGATTGCTCCTATAATGAAGAAAAGCAGTTCATTGCCCGTTGTATCTCCAGACTTCATAGAGTGGCAGTTTGAAAGGACTCATACCAACAGAATTTGTAATTTACCTATTTTTATTATGCCAAAGCAAAGACTCCCTTTGGATTAGCCAGTCAACATTTGTCTTCAGTCTTTGTATAATCACAAAATCATAAAATGGTTGAAGCTAGAAGAAATGTCCAGTCCCCATGCTCAAGCAGTGTCACTTGTTGCCCAAGACCACATTCAGGTGGCTTTCCAATATCTCATTTTTCGGTACAGATATTCCACAACCTTTCTTTAACAACCTCTCCCAGTGCTCAGTAAAACATTCCATGATGCTTTTTTCCTCATTCCTTAACCAGGACTGTGGAGTACATCTGAGGCTCTCAGTTGGCTCATCACCCATCCCCAGGCAAAGCTCCATGCACACAAGCTGTTCTGTCACAAAGGGCAACCTCTTCTCCTCATCTTCTAAGCCTGTCCTTCCTAAGAGCTTGCATCCTTCTGTTGGAGCACTTCAGCCATGACAGCCATTCCACCATGTCTCTGTGCTCCCAAAAAGATCATGGCCTGTGATGGAAGGCAGATCTCTGGTTCCTCATGGTTATTCCCCATGCTGCATGCATGAGTGTGCGGGCACTCCTGAGGGGCACGCCGGTGTCCTGCTGTGTTTTCCCATCACAGTGCCCTGTAGGCACTCCTTGCTTCCATGCAATTTCTTGTGAGCAGTTAAGATGGCCTTGCTTAACTCTATTTTGCTGATTTTGTGTTCCTCTTCATATACATTATCCTGGGTCCTTTGCTTGTCATTGTGTCCATCATGTCCTCACAGGACTGCTGGTAACTCTCGTCTTTCCCCATCATAATGCACATAACTTTCTGTTCCATCTAGATTAGTTCTGCAGAATTGCTTCTGCCTCCTGCAAAAAGATGAACAAAACCAAGTCAGGCTTATTTTAAGAATGTATGATAGGGACAGAAAATTCTAATCTGTCCTCAAATATTTATGCTCACTGGAGTTGCTGTTCCTTTTCATGCTCTACAGAAAAAACTTCACAATGTGTGCACTGGAGCTGAGTAAAGGTAGCTGGGAGGAATTGTCCTTTATCTTTGACAAAAACAAATGTTACAAAAGTCTCTTCCAAAAACCTGAACACACAATAAGCTTTCAGAGAAGAGAAATGGCTCACTATGTTCACATGTTTATTCATATTTCTCGGTAAACTCAAAGGTCATACAGTTCTCAAGTGGTCAAACAATAGGTATACCGCAATGGCTGTTTCATCATATCTTTCCCTCTCTCTCTCCAAGCCTGAACCTGCTTTCAGCTTTACTTCATGGCCTAAATGAAGACATTAAGTGCATTGCGTTAGGACTGAATAGTTCTGACGCACAGAATGTGACTTTCACAGAAAACTGAAGAATGAAGAAAACTATGACCGTCCTCCACAGAAACTGATCCCTTTGGATTCAAAAAAGTCAATTGCCCAGGCTCATGATAATAGAATTAAACCTATTCATTTGGTGCAGAATGAAGGAAAATTTGGTGCAAACCTTCATTTGGTGCAGAATGAAGGAAAATGATACTACAGAAAGATTTAAATTTCACTCAAGAGAAGCTGAAATCTCAGCATTATAATGCTATGACAACCTGATTTGTTAGTGTTTTGATCTGCAATACCTTAGCCTTTGTTTACTCTGGTCAAACATGGTGCTGGTGAACAGTGCTCATCTCGCAACCCTGCAGAGGAAAGTGCTTTGTCTATTCAGGGAGCACATACTGTGCTCACACAGTTACTTCATCACCCTGCCACCACTGCACTGCTGCCAGGCCCTCCTGCCTGTCCTGCCAAGAGGAAACCTTGGGAAAAGAGGCGCAGAGACACAGGAGTGCTCAGCTGGGGAAGCTGATGGTGTTTTATTAAGGTCTCCTCTGGATTCCAAGTCACCAACTGACTTCATTCTAGCTACTGTGGAAGAGTGCTCCTTGATACCAGGAGCATCATCTTCACCAGCAGCCAAACACAGGCAGTTATGCCAGGAGCAGGGTAGGAAAAAGAGTGTGTCAAGAAGCTGCATAAGAGCTTGTGTGTATGAGACAAGGAAACCAAACCCCCCAGGTACCTGAAACGCTGCAGAAATGTGGCAGGCAAACTGGAGGTGCATGTGCATGAGTCATGTTTAACCCTGAGCACCATGAGGAAGGGAAGTAAAGCAGCTGTTAAAAAAAGTTGCTGATTCAGAGGCTAGATATCTGTCAAAAATATAAGGTAAGGTAAGAAAAGTCAATTGAGTACCAAAGAACACAGAATTTCCAGAAAGGAATAAATAAAGCCCTTACAATAAACATGAGTAAAAAGATGCTGGAGAAAGGCTATCTGGTCCAGGACCATCTTGCAATAAGATGTCAGTATCCACAACTGAGGAAAATATAGTTAGAATTGCCCAATTTATACTTAGTAAACATCAATCAAATGCACCAGGAAGCAAAATAAAATCAATAAGGCTCCATGTGTTGGAAGGCAAAAAGCCTATACTATCCTGGATGATATTAAATAAACACCTGCAACAGCAACAATGCAAGTGAGCATAGAAGAATGAAGGTTAAAAGATCCAAGGAGTCTGCAAAAGGCAGTCAGCACACGCTGACAGGGAGCAGCACGCAGGACTGGGCAAGGAAGCAAGAGAGGCTGAAGTGACTCCCAGCATTTCTAAAGTGACAGTACAACTGTCATAAGCAAAACTCGTTCACAAAGCCCAATCACAAGGACTGAAAATGCTTACCAAGAAACTTAGTAAATGGATTTGGTGCAACACGAAATAATTATTTTGAAAACGTTAAAGGAAGAGGTATGTCAAGAGCCTGGAACATCTACTTATAGGCTGAAATCTTAATACATATTTATCAGGCAGTGAGGTATTAATGTACATTGAGAAAAAAAATGACAAAAATGTATTCTTGTTAAACATGGCTCAGAATATATTGCACAGAAATAATTTCCCAGGCATAAATAATTTAGATGTAAAGGTAAAATAAAATCTTGGAAATAAATAGCTTACAATTGTTTTAGAAAAGAAAATATTTATTCCATGCTTGTAAATGTGTCAGGGCTAGTTAGGAGAATGTGTGCATTAGGTAGACATATATTCACAAACACTATGATCAATGTAGAAATGTTTTAAAACGTGCGAGAAGGAATTTGCTGTAGTACAAGACGAAGCTGTACTGCCAAAAACCTCCAACACACCTACAAATGTTTCTTTAGTGCTCCAGCAGAAATGTAGAGAGGAATTTGATAAATAGAACAGCAAAGAAAAGTCTACTAAACGGCTTAATTCTGTAGTAATTATGGAAAATGAGAGTGTAAAAGTTTGCTTAGGTTTAGCTCCAGGGACTAACGCAACCTAAAAATGGCTAAAATTGTATACTGTTAGCCTCAAAGGAATGTAGATTTAGAAATTCATCAAAGAATGAGAAATGTGAAAAAAATCCCAGAAATACCCAAGAAAAGTTTACAAATTAACTGCAGAAACTTTAGATCTGCAGTTGAAAAATGGTCTCGATTTGCTTGCACGTGCTTGAAATTCTCTTCCAGTTTATATTACTTTCTCAATTCACAGAAACAGTTCAATTCAAGGACTAAACATATAATGTAATTTTTTAAAAAGCTGTAAGCAATATCTGGTATGTTTGTGGTGCCATGCTAAATGTGATAATTGCTTGTAAATAGCACCCAATGTGATTACCGTAAGTTCAAATGTATTGCAGGATAAAACTGTACCCATTTTCTACTGAGTGTAGAGTATCCACAATCCAATATCCCCATAAAAGAAAAAATACAAACATTTTAAAACTAGAGAGTTAAGTCCAAACTCTTAAATGGCATAGCTAAAAATACTTGAAATTAGGTAGTTTTCAATAAAAATTTGAGAACTGAACTTCTTTACAAGACAATGGGCAATATTCAAAATGTGAATAATGTCATCTGTTACTCTCACAAGCAAAAAATAAACTGAAAATGTTCAGAAAAGTCAGACTTGAGACAGTGACAAACAAGCTGAAAAGACTAGAGGCTTTTCTAAATGTTCATCAGGTAGGTGCAAAATTATTATTGAACAATATCAGGTATATAAAAGCAACAAAAGTGAACATTTGAATTATTGCATTAAAAGGGGAAAAGGGAAAAAGAGAAGTAGGGGTTTAGTTTTTAAGTTAAAATAGAGAACTGGCTGTTAAAATTTGACATCTTTGAGGAACAGGAGTGAGCCAATCACTGTAGAGAGCAAATGCTAGGAGCTGTTTTGGAAATCATGAAATGACATTTGAAAATGCCTTGTGTAATCTTTTTTCTTATGGAAGAGAGGGTTGTAAAAATAACTGTTCCTTTCTGAAAGTGGCATGATCAACCCAGATCAGCTGTTGATGTGTGGAGGTGCAAGATGTACCAGATTTCTGTTAATTCTTCATTCTGCCCTAAGCTCCGTGTTTACCCCCTACAGTCTTTTAACTCTGTTAAAAGTACACCCTTCTTATAAGTTTTTGATTCAGAGCAGAAGTTTTGGTGTGATAGATTAAAAAGTGCAATGTTTTATACAGAAAATATATCAGGACAACTAGAATTTAAAATTGGACTATAGCAGTCTAACTGGTGGATTAATTGCAGCAGCTTGGTGCATGTGTTATTTCTGGCTTAGTTACTCACACTCACCCATTTTTCAGCAGAATAGTGGGAGTGAGGCACTGAACAAACAAGACGAGGAACAAAAAAATAAAGATTTTAAACTTGAATTGCGAACTGAACATTTCAGAGGGCTGAGGGTCTCTTAGAAGCTGAATGTAAAGAAAATATGCAGTTATGGCACAGCAGTTTGATTATTTCCATTCACTATTTATCTTACTTTCGCCACCAAATGAGATTAAAGCTCCAACAGCAGATATGAAATTTTATGGGAAGGTTGCTTTTCAAAAATGATTAACTACATGCACACAAGAGAACAAGGACTCATGGGCATTCCATGGGAAACCAAAGCCCCGTAAGCCTCATCTGTGCAATTGTGGCTGCAGCACTTCAAGGACAGGGGGAACTTGCATGGAGTTGTTGAGCCTGCATTGTGGAGCCTGCTGCAGCCCCAGGGAGCCGGTGTTCACCAGGGCTTAGAGGGGACGAGTGGTTTGTCTCCAACACGAGTGTGGGGACCTAGTGAGAAAATAGCCCAAGGATTATTTTCAGCCATAGATTTAGGGAAGCCATGGCTCCCACATGTGAGCGAAATCCTCCTGAGGACCAACCAGCTCAATCAAAGGTCTGAGTTTAAGGAACTCTACTCAAAAATCTTTTTCATAAAATACAGCAAACAAATTAAAATAATGCACAAAAAGGATTGCAAAAAAGAAATATAGGAGTATAAAAAGCAGAAATAGAAGAACCTTAGCACTGGTAGTTTGTAAGGCTGTCAGGTGCCCTAGGCCCACAGCTTACTGTAAGCACCAGTGTCACCTTTAGGGCCCCCCCAGACTAGCAGTGCCAGCTCTGGGGGTACCAGCAGGCCCAGATCTGCCTCAGCCAGAGCCTCCCCATAGCCACAGGCCCAGGGGCTCACTGTAAGCCCAGCCCAGTGCCCTCAGCCTCTGCCTGCCCTGGCGGGCACTGGCCTCCAGCTCAGCCGTGCCTGTGGACTCCTTGGGTCTGGGCCTCCACCCGTGTTTGGGACGATGCCCTGGCATGGCCTGTCCCCATGGCCATGATGGAGCCGAGCCCAGCCCTGTGGGTTGGCTTTTTGGCCAGCCCTGGCCCAGGACCATGAGCCTGGTCCTGTCAGTTGGACCCAGCTGTTGTTTCTGTCGGTGGGACAGGCCCCGCCATCCTGGGGACCCCCTTGGGCCCAGCCCTGCAAGAGCAGCTGCCATCCTGCTCTCTGTCCTGGATGCAGGAGCTTCTCCATGCACTCAGTCTTCATTCAAGGAATGCTGCCCTGAGGAAGGGTTGTGGCTTTAGTCCCTAGTCACTAGTGCAAAGCTGTGCTGTGACCAACATGCAAGCAGGTGAGTAGTGCATTTAATGTGACTCTGTTTCTATGCCAGCCAGGTCACACCTTTGCCTCACGGTTGTGTTTCGTGGTACTTGAACCCCCCAGCTCCCTCATGCTCTGAGTTCTGCCTGTGGAAGGTAAAAGCACAGAATCACAGAATATGCTGAGTTGGAAGGGACCCACAAGGATCATTGGGTCCAACTCCTGGCCCTTAACAGGGTCATCCCCAAGAGTCATGCTATGTGCCTGAGAGCATTGTCCAAACATCTCTTGAACTCTGTCAGTCTTGGTGCTGTGACCACTTCCCTGGGGAGCCTGTTCCAGTGTCCAACCACCCTCCGGGTTGAAAAACCTTTTCCTAATATCCAACCTAAACCTCCCCTGATACAACTTCGGGCCATTCCCTTGGGTCCTGTCACTGGTCACCACAGAGAAGAGATCAGTGTCTGCCCCTCCTTTTTCCCCTCACGAAGAAGTTGTAGACTGCAATGAGGTCTCTCCTCAGGCTGAACAGACCAAGTGACTTCAGCTGCTCCTCATATGGCTTCCTCTCAAGGCCCTTCATCATCCTTGTGGCCCTCCTTTGGAGGGTCTCTAATATCTTAATGTTTTTCTTATGTTGTAGCACCCAAAACTGCACACAGGACTGCAGGTGAGAGCTCAAGCCTCTGCTGGTAGTGTGTCTATCTCTCAACTCCCTCCCTTCCCTTAGCGCTCTTTCGGCCCAGCTTAGGTTAAAAGCCTTGATCAGTAAAATTAGTGCATATACTGTATTTTAAAGATGTGGATTCTGTTTTCCTACTTCTTTTTTTTAACTGATGGGTTACTGGTGATTCCCAAGACACTACAAATAGACTGCTTTGCCTGAAATTCTTCTATTCCTTCTGCTAACAAGAAATTTCTTGTTTTCTACCTCAAAAAGTAGCCAATATCCCCTAGATTAATCAGGGAAGCTTTAAATTTAACACTTCAGTGTCTGCAAAAAAACTTCTATCATTAGTCAGTCTTATACCAGAAGGTACAGCTCAGGTTATTTCTAGAAAACCACGGTGAAATGACTGTCTGATAATTGTGATCAGCGAAACAAAGGCCTATTAGGAGTGTAACAACTGCTTTTCTGATTCACTCTCCTGAAAATACAGTGCCGAGCTCTGCATGATCAGAAAAACACACAGTAGTCACTGTCCTTTAGTCAGTTCTTACCCATCTTTGTCCACCAGTTAAAATGTTTTATTTACAATACAGAACATTTTAAAATGATGTATCTGTTTTCTTTATTACATGTAATATGGAATTTTATGGAATAGCTAGACCAGGAGAAACCAAAAACCTGCACTTTCTGAACATGTATTGCATTCAGAAGAGCAAGATGCCTGAAATTCTCACTTTTTATCTCCAGGCAGATACCAGAGTTAAGAGTCATGCAGGAGGAAGAAAAACTGGCAGAAGATCTAGATATGAAGATTGCCTAGTTCTGTGAATAAAGACACTAGTCGTGCATTCCTGAGTACAGGAAGACTCTCAGGTAACTTTCCACAGCTAATGCTTTTTCAGTAGGCACTTACAGTGTTTTACTACTTTAGGATTTTCCCTGGAGTGTGGGGGGCCGATGTTTAGTGCAGTTTCTCCTCTCATTGTTTCCATATTTTTCATCTGCCTTCCCAGATCAATATTCAGCCAAATCTCTGCAAAGAGAGTCTGAAATCTTATTCAGACTTCCTGTCATTTTTTTTCTGCTTGGAAACTTTTTAGGTGTCTTAAGGAGACAATCTTAAAGAGGGGGCAGAGATTAAAATCAGCAATGTCTAGCCTGATTTACCTTTATTGTTCCAGAGCTTCCCAAGAATTTAGGCACTTAAATATCTGATGATTGCTTAGATTCTCCACATTAGTTTGTTTCTATTAGCTATATTGCCTCAAGTTAGGATAGTGTAAGTATGTGCTTAATATCAGATACAGTGATAAGCACACTATCATGCTTTGTGGAGTCCAAACATTCACCTTCTAGTCTTGAAGACAAAAGAAACATTTTTCCTCCTTTAGGAGTACCTCTGGCAATAGCTCTTCAGTTTTGCTGAGATTTCCGGCAGGGAAACTTAGAGTACTTCCTGTGAAAATAGCATGCTGAGGCACATTTAGAAGAGTACATATGGTAGTCAGAACATCTGGATATCCATGCATGCTTGCAGTAGTGATGTCAAGGAGAAAAACGAGGCAAAAAGGGATCTCTTCTTGCAGAGGCCCCTAAGTCCTTTGTAGCAGGGCTTGATGTTGGCAGCTGCAAGTAGTGGTGGAACTCATACTGTGCTGTATACACCACACCTCAGCATGTACCCTGAGTTCAGAAGGCTTCTCAGCAGCATAAGTGCAGACTTATTTTCCAGTCCTACAAATTTTGTCATGAGCTTCAGAGTAGAAATGACAGACTTCTAAAGAATGTTCAAGTGTTGCTTTAGGTGGGGAAATATCAGTTTTGGAAGGCTGTCCTTGGATGTCTCCAACTAGGACATGTGTCTAGAGGACTAATTCTTTACCTTCTTATAGTATGTTGTTACTTTTACAAAAATGTAAGCAAAAATAAGATAGAGGAAGAAAGAACTAGCAGTTCTTGAAGACAAGTCTCTCTAGTGCTTTCTTGCAAGTTGTGGGCAAAAGCCCAGACTATTCTGTTTTATTATGAGATACTCAATTATTGGTGTTGGAAAAGGACCTTTAAACGAAATCATAAAATTTCTTCTTCCCCAGTTACTTGTTGCTTATGTATTAGACTACACAGTGCTTGCACGCCTTTTCCAGTCGTCTGCAAAAGCTGGAGTCTTTTGCGTGGCATAGAAAAAAATACTACTTTTGTGAAGCTTTTGTTGATAGGAAGAGGAAGCATTTTCTGCTCTTCTTTGAAGGAATTCTTGCAGTGCCTTATCCCTAAAATATTCTGGCTTCCAGGGCAGTTTTGAGATGATAACACAAAATATATTAGTCTGCCTTTTCCTTAAGACTGGCCTTCCCAGAGCCTCTCCATTTCTCCTCAGAAAGCTCCCTCTTCATGTCATTGCCAGATTTCGTCAGGAGCCCTGCCTGTGGACATCTGGCCTAGTGCTTCAAGAAATACCTGCTTTCTTCCCTCACAGAAGTCCCTCTCCATATCTTCAGTGGGGATGTGGCAGTGCATATAGCAAAACTCACTGTAAGTCATCTTAATTAGCTTCCTGGTTATCCATTCGTTAGAGGTGCAGCACACAGTACAAAGTAGTCTTCCTGTTAGACTGTAGCTGACTTAGGGGGCCATGCTGTGTCACAGTGACTCACTTTTCCCAGGATCAGGCAAAAGACTGGTGAGGAAAGGCCACCTTAACCACAAACATCAGCTGCAGACTAGTCAGGAGACACTCCATAGACAGGGGTAGGCTCACTGTTGCAGCAAACTGTCACAAAGAATGACCTGGACTGCTTAGCACAAGCCAGCAGGAAGGGTTTACATGTGTGGTAAGTGCTGACAGGCCTGAGCTGTTGGTGTACATTTTCAGTGCTGTTTAAGAACTCCTTAACATTGTAAAATCATATCACTCTTCGCAGGATGTAGTTAAGACAAATAACTTCATACAAATCTCTTTCCAAGTTATCAAGAATCTGAGTAAATGTAAAAATCTGTAAATGTGTAGTGGAATCTGAGAAGAGGTTGCACAATGGCTATATTGTATGTCATTTTACTGAGATACCATCAGAAAGCTGGTGGTAAATTTACTCTTACTACAAAGCAGAAGAAAGGAATCAAGACACGCTGTATGAAAACCAGTCAGCATAGCTGCCTGTGAGTTCTGGCATTGCAAAATGTAAATACAACTTTATTTAACCCATCGGTTTGTTCTCAGCTGTACAGCAAGATGTTATGGAAAAGGTCCCAGGAGAGTCAGATATGCAGATATCCTCCTGCCTCTGAAATAGACATAATGACCATGCTGATGCTAAGGAAATTGTAGGGACCTTCTGAGGAGGTGTCTCTAGAAAAAAACTTGTCCCCTCATATGGGGGCAGGTGGAGGTGGTCAGGAGCCAAGGCCTGTACAACTGTTACCAGAGATGTTATGAGTGCACTACTCTCCTCGTGTATTAGGGTTATCAGAAAGACTTCATTTGATCAGGTTCTGACCAATCTGGTTGAGTTGAACATGTCCTTGCTCATGGCGTGAGAGCTGGACCTGATGACTTTTAAAGATTCCCTCCAACCCAAACTATTTTATGATTCATTAGGCACAATTCCTTCCTGAACTTGCCTGAATTTAGTGAGTATGCACTGATCCCTTCTCAATTGGACAACTTATTCTGAGTGTCAGGAAAAACTTCCTGATAGCAATTTCCAGACCCTCTAGGTGACAGCCGTATCTTTGATTTCACTCCCAACCCCACTATCCTACTTTCACAGCTAACACTTCTACTAGCAGTGAAACATCAGCTGTGACACTTCATGAGGCCTTAGCTCTTAATTTGGAGCTACTGTTTGGGTGAAAACTTTACTGTGGAACAGAGCAAAAAGCAGCTATTTTTTAGTATTGCTTAACTGTATACACCTTGTTCACATCAGATTTGTGTTAGGTAATGCACATTGCTCTGGGATTTTGTCAAAGCAATCATAAACATACAGGTAATGGAAACAGTCATTCATTCTGTATTGCAAAAGATAAACAAAGAGATTATTTACCTCAGATGTCTTCAAACACCCTTATGTTGTATTACAAGGACTAGAGCATAGAAATGTGTGTGTTCAGAACAGTGTCCAAAGGCTTTTGTCTTCTTGCCATTGTTACATCTCAGTGAAACATTCCCAGTGAATGAACATAGACACTGTACAAGCTGTAGTAGTACCCTCCCACAGGACCTTCCACCTTCTTATGCGTCAGTTTTTCAAGTCTTGACAAGTCTGTGGGTGATGTGATTTGGTATCGGTGATTGTCCCACTTTGAGTGGGAAGTTGGACTAGGTGACTTTCAGGACCCTTCTGACACTTTTTAAATTGTGTAGTCTTTGGCTTATTACCTATCAGCACAATGCCAGCATTTGAGCAGAGAATGTGATATTCCAAATAAAGCATACGGACTATCAGGAAACTTCAGTCTCTGTTTAGGCAAAAAAAAAATGTGGATGGAGTTGAGGCGATGAGGAGACTTGTTTTTAAAAGAATGAATCAATTTGTGGGTAGATAAAGAATTATGGTCTGAAGGCTAGGATCCAAGGACTGCTCACCTACACTATATCAATACTAAATAAGTAAAATGGAGGAACAAAAGATTACACTAACTTCTGACAGCCCCATTCTTGGTTACTACATTTCTGTCACAGCTAGAGGAGCACTGTGATAAGCTTTCTAAAATTATTATACTGACTGGTGCCAGCACTATTTTAATTATTGCAGTTGAGTCACAGATGATTGAATTTTAAGAATTGAACTGCGTCCATACCTTTCTATAACAACTCTCCCTGTGCTCTGGTGGCTAGGAAATTTCTGAGTGGTCTGGTCTCTCAGAACAAGAGAAACTACATTATTCCATATTATAACTTCACTACAATGGGCTCAGGATAAGCCTTCTGTGGAGTCTGAAGGCAAATACAGAATCTGTCTTTTCCTTTTTTCCTTGGCATTCATAACCTGCACATCCCAATTTTTCTGCCTAGTTGACAAATGCATTTTCTTCACCTGTTGCATAATACACACCTGATGGTATGTCCACATCTGTAGAGGTATGTGACAAGATAATCATCTTAGTGTGCAAACAGGTGATCTTTGACAAAATCATGACCCTGATTTGACTGAGAAATGCTCATAAAGCTGGGAAAAACTTAATCTTTCTTTTTCTGGGAGCTTAATGTGTATACTTTGGGCTTTTGGAAGCACTCTTCTAGCAGTTTTCCATCAAGGAAGAAAGTAATTGTTCTTGTCTGTCCCTGGCCACCGATGTGCTCATTGTGTGCTACTCACCGTCAAGGATGAGAAGGCAGCAATCCTGGCACGTGTGTGAGTGTATGCATAGACCTTCCACAATAGAACAGAATTTTGGTCCCTGTTTTAGGTTACCAGGGCAGAACAAATCTTCTTTGTGAAAGAAAGTAATGATGGTGCTCCAAAGGCAACTCTGCGGCTGCTATACTGTGTGGCTGCATAGACTGGGGCTGAGAACAGCAAAAAAACCCTCTTTCTCCCTCATGAAAGTGAAAACCAGAACTGACCTTCTCATGCAGAGGGCTGGTCTCATTAACTCTGGTCTTACAGGAGAGGGAGCATTGAGAACCAAGGAAACCACATCGAGAGAATGACAGAGAAGTAGGGAAGGGAGACATGCAGATCAGCAACCAGAACTCCAGCTGGCAGAGAAACTGCAGCCTACTTAGACAGCCTCTTGCTGGAGTTTAACAACATTTATTTCCAGTATCTAACTGAAGTTTCTCACTGTAGTACACATACATTATTTCTCATTCCTTCCAAAGACAGGAGATTATTTCCTTTTCTTTGCAAAAGTATCTTTTACTTCAAGACTGTTATGTTTCATATGTCTTCTCTTCTTTGAGCCTAACAACCTCAGCTTTTACATTTCTTTATCAAAGGATATAGTCTTTGGATATCTAATCATCTTCATCTCTCTCCTGAGGCCGCTTTTGTTTGACAGTGTCTTTCCTGAAGTGCTGTGTTCAGAATTGAACTAAACATATGAGAATCTCAGCAAATCCTGTCTTTATTTTCGTTTGGAAAATGGCTTAAGATACTATTTTCAGACCTTTTATCAATTTTAGCCTCAACAAGAATAAGCAACTTATTACCCCAAACATTTCAGTCCAGGAATATGATATCAGGTTCTCATTATTACAATGGGAACCCTTCAGTGTATATCCTAGTAATGTAACACTGGAATCTCCTCTCCACCCTGGTTGGTTTGTGTTGTAGTTGCCAAACGTAAAACTATTCTGCGACTGAACATGGCTCCCTTGGCTCATCTAGACTGAGGAAATTGAATCTAGAAAAAAATCCCGGAAGTATAACATGCAACATTCCCCAATATCAAAGGTACCATTGCAGAGAAAGTGGCCTTACTATTCCACAGAAAGTATCAAAAAATTTCTAGGTATGAGACCCAGTGTACAACGTATTTCCAGAATGATGGGTCTCAGAGTGAACTCATCCAGAAAAATATCACTGAGAAAAAATCTGCTTCTTAGATTGACCAACTCTGAAATTTAATCAAACTTTCTTGATTTGTCATCCTTTTAGTAGAAATGTCCAACAATTACTGAGTAATATGAATAGTTGAGCAAAACAGTGACTTCTCCTGGGCATGCAGTCTGGCACTTGGGATCAAGGGAAACCAAATGTGGATGTGAATGTCTTTCAGGTGCACCAGAATGATTTGTGGAAGGAACAGGAAAATACTTGTGCCAAAGATGACCGACTCCATATGAGAATCACAGACCATTGTGCATTCTTTCACCACTTCTATGAATAGTCTTGAGAAACATGATAGAGGAATCCACAGAGTGAAATACATTAATGTGAAACATGCCTCACTTTTCAACTAAGCTACTGAAAATTCTACATTTTGAACAAAGGTAAAGTATTAAATTATTGCAAGACTATTCTGACAAACTTTAAAGTGTCTCTGCATGAATCGGTAGATTCTGGTAGATTTAATAAGTAATCTGTGTGCTCTGACCTAAATCAGGAATCTGCTGTCAGAAGACTTCTGGCTATGAAAATAATACAGCTGCTCATTAATTGCCCAGAGTGCTCTTTGAACTGAGAGCCTGTAGGGAGACACTCACATATTATGTTGCTAGTACCCTTAGATAATTGTATGTTCAATTTCTTATGGTTTATTTAGCTTATTTTTTCAACTTGAAATTGACTGACTACTAAATCTCAGAATTTAGACAGTAGAATAAAAACAGTAAAGATGCCTTTGCAGAAAGTTTTTCTTTAATTAGTAGGATGTTTCTTGTGCCATGTCCATAGAGAAAGAGTAAAGAAATAAAAAAAAAGGTGCAATTTTTCATTTAGAAATGTAAACGTATAACTGAACTGTATGAAAAAGAGTTGGACCCCACATACATACACATAAATATGTACATGTAGTTAAAAAGTAACAGAAAAGGTACAGGAAAATATTTATTTCTCTGTAATTGCAAGAAGACATGAAAAGTTTATAATTCTTTAAAAAACGTTATAATATAAAATCAGGGTTTTACTGAATGACCCCATGTGGAGGCTTACAGTTCTCTTGATAGAAAAGTGAATAAAATGTGGATTTGATACAGTTGGCCTAGACTATAATGATTTAATCAAGAACTTCTTGAAAATTGTGATTCTTGGTGTTTTCTCTGAAACGAACTAATGTAAGAGTGAGCTTACCTGATATTCCTACTGTATGTTTGGCACTGTTTCTTGCTCTACCTGTTTGTTTGCTACTTTAAAATGTATGATTTCTTTCAGGAATGAGGTTTTGGATACATAACTTAAACCCAGAAACATTCCTCCAATACAATGGCATTAAGAATATCCTAGAGGAACCTTAAATATAATAAACTGTTATTTACCTAGAAAGAGTTTGTCAGATGAATGCTGGAAAGCGTATATTGAGAAGCACAGGTAAAGCAGAGTCATAGCTGTCTATGTGATCATGATATAAATATGCATAAAGGCAGAAACAGAAATCAGATGTGGTTTTCTGATGTTGGGGGGAAGTTCTTGTTCAGGATATAATTTTACTAAGCTTGCTATACCCAGGCTTGAATAAGATGCTTATACATCTACACGCAAATTAATACATACATATTATGTGTAAGCAAGGAAGCAAAACATTTTACCAAAGTTCTTTTGAAAATGTATGACCTTCACAGTATCCATTGATTGCTGATGCTGTTTTATTCTCTGCCAGCACACAGCAAAGGAGAAAATAGGCCACAGAGACTGCAATCATCCCTTATCCAGAGGGTTAATTCTTTCAGAAAAAGAAAACTCTAGTTAGGAAGTTTTTACCTATACCTACCAAGGCAGGTCTCTTTGGTGCTGTTCATCTGTTAGTATCTGAAGACATGCAGTGCCTTAAGATCCTCAAATCTCCCCTGTTCTGCTTTTCTCTTGGGACTCTAAAGAGAAATGCCTTTTGTTCCAGTTTGGTAACATATTAAGATATTTCAGCCTATGTTAAAGAAGACTAAATTCAAATTCCGTGTAAGGAGGAATATCCCTAACTGGTCAAGTGCATATGCCAGTTCCTTTAGTATGTGTACCCTGGGAATGGAAGAACTTTGGGTATAGGGATATTATACCTAAGAATTCATCACTGAATTAATCAACACATCAAATTGTTTCGAAGAGCAATGAAGTAGAAAATCAGAAATTAAAGCATCATGATTACACTAAATAGTTCAAATGAGAAGAAAGAACATACTATTTTTTTCTTTTCAAGCCAGCCAAAACACTCCAAGTGTTTGAGGGTGTCTGGAAATGCAGGCATTTTGCCCACATTGAAAATAAAGTTACAGTGAATTTTCTTTGAACAGATGTAGTACTGTAAAGGCTTCAGAGAGTGATTTGACTTCTTTTTCATGAAGGGAAACAGTTGGCTTTGATCAAATAAGCCTTTGAAAAATTGTAGTTTGCTTATTAGCATGATTGTTAGATACCGACATCCTAGCACACAAATTCTTTTAGTGCTTATGGGGAACGGGCCATGCTCAATTCTCTGCAGCTCTGGATTGCTCCAGATCACGCATTTTACAGGACTATCAGTTACTCTTCTAGTAGATTTTGTACCTGTATTAAAGAAGGACCAGGAATGGCAGTAAAACTGATCCAAGCAACAATAGGGTCGTTAGTCTGACTCAACAGTGTGCAAAGCTTTAGAATAGATTTTGAGGGAAGGATACAATTAAAGCAGGAAAATAAAATGGAATATAAATTTTTCCAAAGGTAGATCATGCTGTACTGATCTGATACCTTTGATAAAATACATCATCTAGTTAAGAGGAATGCACTTGATTTAATTTTCTTCATCTCCAGAAGAAGCATACAGTAATACAGTACCAGTTTGGAAATCTTGCGGCTGAGGAAGCTGTACTTCTGATGAACACAGCAAAGTCTCTTCAGAACACAGACAAACAACTGATGTGTGATCGAAAGGTAGGATTGAAAGGAGATGTAGACCGTGGATGTCATATGTCAGACTTCTGAATATAGTGATCACAGCAAGGTAAGACTGCAGTTATTAAGGTCTGAGAAGAGCACTGTGAATAACTGATGTGTGAAGGGCAACAGTCTAATTATGTGTTTTATTTTTCTGAGCCATATTGACTGAGGGACCATGGAGGTTTCTATGCATATTCTCTTTTCCTTGTTATGTTCCTCATTAAATATTGCTTTTTTATATGTAGCAAGTGTATGTTACTTTCCTTCTTTTCTCCCATCAGGAGAGAAAATGTTTCTCTTCCAAATTCAGATCACAGCATCAACAGTTTTGTTTTGGGGTTTTGTGTGTGCGTGTGTGTGTGTGTGTGTGTGTGTGTGTGTGTGTGTGTGTTTGGTTTCTTTGGTTGGTTTGGGTTCTTTTCAAAACTTTTGAAGGAGTTTGATTATAAAATAATGAGAAAAAAACTTATTTTGCATTGGTTATTTAAATAATCAAATTTAAATAGTTTTGAATTATGGAAAAGCCAGATGGCATATCAACCATCCAGTGATTAAGAGAGCTTATGCAGAGAATTCAGCCCAATCACTATTCCTGCTATCTGCTTCCAGAGGTCTTGCTGGTCTTTTATTAGGTAACCCTGTCACTTCAAACTATTTGCCTATACACTCAAACATATCAGTAACATATATGGGTATTATTGTAATTTTATTTCTTACATGTAAAATCTTATCCCTAGATCAAGTGGTGAAGATCACCCTCTTTGACTGTGACCAAGATTTTTCCCTGCCAAATGTTTGTTTGAGACACACCTGCACTTAGAAATTTATCTCCAGGAGATTTAAATATGTATCACACATTTTCATCAGTTTACTTGGGACAAATAATAGAGTGGTTTGCATGTAACTGATATTATTACGCTTCTGAACAACCATGTGAGTGTGTTAGTGTTTATCCATGTATGGAGGTAAAGGGTATACAGATACTCCTACTTTGAACTTGTACAACTTTGTAGTATTTTAAGAATTTCTTTCTTATAATCTTTCCCTAATTTTGTTGTTCAGATTGAAAATATTCAAGTTTGATTTTCACTTGTTAATTTTTTTGATTAAAACTAAGTTTATTTGATATTTTCAAAGCAAGATCAAGTGTATTATGTTGCAGGTCACTGTTTTAGAAGATAAAGGATAAAAGAGTGTAATGACTAATGCCTGCTACAAGCCATCATATGGCAAGAGAGCATGAATCCAGCCCTATAGGCTCCAGTGCATTATATTCAGGGAAAATACTGCATTTCAAATACTGACTTAATGAAACTAAAACTTTTCTCTGTGATACTGATATATGCTCTTCCCTGGCACCAGTTCCAGTACTTCTGTTTGTGCTTTATGGATGATATTGAAGACTGGGGAGGGTCATAAGAATAACCAAAATACCTGAAATGTGTTTATGTGGAGTACATTTCAAACTTACCAGCTACTCTTGGTTTTCTTTTATTTCTGTCTTTGTTCCACTTTGCAGAGCAAAGCTTGATGGCAGAAGTTGGTTCAGTCTGGCTGAAGAAATGTTTAACAAGATTCTGGGGCTAGTGACTGAGTTCTCACAAATTCAGGCTGGGAAAAAGGTGACAATTTTTGTTAGGAAAGACTCAAGTGATGGTGAGTTAAGATAGAAGAACAGAGGATGGATTCCTTATCATTAAAAACCTTTTAATCAGGGTTGGGTGCTTTTTGGAGAAGTGTGTTTTAGCCCAAAAGTATGTATTTAGTTTCAAGTGGTAACTCAATCAGACGTTGGGTTTTGCAAGAGACTAGCCTAGAAAACCAGAGTCCCTTGCCCCATTAGATCTAGGAATGTTTTCCCCAAACTAAAGCTTTCGGTAATTCCTCTAAGAAGCTCTCTGTGATGTGAACCAGGAGGGTACAAATAGTGTTCTGGGCATGGGTCTTCATGATACTACATCTGTATTGGGGTGCTTTATATCTCTCCAAAAAGTCTCTTAAGTCAGTGACAAGCTGGATTTTCCAAATTTGCAGAGGCTATGGGATGTTGTAACACGAGGCAACACAATTGAAAACAGAATTGGGCACTTTTTTCCTTCGCTATACCTTCCTTTCCCACCACAGGCAGAAACAGAAGTAAATAAAAAAAAGCTCCACCAGAGAGTTGTTTTACAAGACTGAAATAGAAAGATTCTCTTCAGTTTGCACCATGTTATTCTATAAAAATATCAGCATTTACTTATCTCCCTCACACCTGCAAACATGATCTGCTTATTCCTTTACTGTACCATAAGCATGTTGCCACATGCTTTTAATGAAAATATGAGAGTAAGATAAAGGAAGAAACCCCCCCTTATTTCTCTATTGCCAAAGTCACTCTTGCTGAAATGCTGGAAGCTTCTGCTTAGCCTCCCTAATAATGAGCACACTCCATCAAGGCTAGTTTGTTCTATCAGCAGTACTCCTTTGTAATTCAGGCCTCCTGGGTAGGGATTGTGTTTCTGTTATACAAGTAAACAAGAAAAATTATATTCTGATTCTTCTCTAGGTACTGCTCTCCTGAAAACTGTCATAACTGAAAATTATTGCCTGTATTCATACTTTTGTCACAACTGCTTTTGTTGGTAGTTCAACTTCTAAAGATAATGTATAAGTGATGCACTTTGGATTTTACTTGTTAAAGTGTCGTTCTGCCTCAGGGTACAGTACAAAGTACAAAGATTATCTGCAGACTATCAAATCTTATGGTCTTATTAATAGTGACGGGATAATGTAGTCAATAACGTCCATCGTTCACTAAAGATTCATAGGTCACTGACAACAAAGAAATGTACTGGGGGGCAACTTCCAGTGAACTTCTGTCGGTTTTCTTCCATTTTGTTTAAATGTACAGTAGGCAACATAGTGCTATACCTGCAGAAAGCACAAAATCAGCAAATTTATCAAGAAAGTCACTTGAACATTCGCATTTTTTAGTAGCAACCGTACCACTTTAAGGCTTTACAGAAACTGAAGAAATCAGGCTCATGCTGTGGACTTGGTTAGAGTGTTGCTCTTCTCTTTGGATAGGTGAGTATTAGTGACATATGTCTTTAGGCAGTCACTGTGGTCTAGCGATGCAGTCTGATTTTCAACTTCCAAGATAAACATGTAACTCTATTGCAGACTGCAGAGTCTCACTTTTCAGGTACAAACAAGGGTGTGAAATGAACTAAAAGACAAGCCTAGGCAAAGCTACTGATGCAGAACTACAGGGCACTACTAGGTCTTGAATTAGAGTTAAAACTTTCATGAGCTCAAGTTGCTGTTAGTTTCAGTAGGTAATAAGTTAGGCCAGAAGTCCAGCTTACCTCTTCCAGTCCCCTTCCTACCCATGACAAAGGCACAGTCACAATACACAGGTTGCTGTGCATAGGTGTCCCGCTTTGAGACAAATTAAGGGAAACGCTCTGGAAGGAACGTCTCCTCCAAAGAAGGCAGATTCCAGCTGGCCCTCCCCCACCAGGTTCAGAAAGAATTTTCCTCAGAGGAAAGTGAAAAAAAGTTATTTATTTAACAAGCAGAGTGCATGTAGGCATGGGAAAAAAAAAAGAAAATAATGCTAGATAGTAAAATCTCTCCCTGTGGAGAGAATCTGGTAAAATTCAAAGTCCTTTCTGTGGGTGTGGCTCTCTCCAGAGCTGGAGTTTGGCGTGGGCCCCCTCCAGGCCAGTGTGTAGGGCCTCCTGGTGGTGTTCTGGTGTTGCTGAACAGTCCAGAAGAGAAGAGGAAGAAGCCAAAGTCCCAGGAAAACCTTTCTTTCTCAGCTTATGAATGAGAAGCTAGCTAAAAAGCAGAGGAATTTCTCTCTTCCCTACTGCAGAAGTGGAGCAGCTGCGCAGGAGAAGCCAGCGAGCTATCTCTGTTCTGAACACAGCGCCGAAGGAATTCCACTGGCTCTCCCCCCTCTCCCTTACAAGTACAGAAAGGCACAGGATTCATGTCTAGGCATAGAGCAGACGACAGGGGATACAGCATCATAAAGTCACCCCAAGAAAATTGGATAGGCCTATTTTCTATTTACATATTTGTTAGATTTGAACAACTGTTTTCATAGAATCATAGAATGATTTGGGTTGGAAGGAACCTTAAAGATCATCTAGTTTCCACTGCCCTACCATGGGACAGGGACACCTTCCACTAGATCAGGTTGCTCAAAGCCTCATCCAGCCTGGTCTTGAACATAGCCAGGGACAGGGCATCCACAGCATTCTGAGCATCCTGTTCTAGTGTCTCACCACCCTCATAATAAAAAATACCTTCCTTATATCTAGTCTAAATATATCCTCTTTCAGTTAAAAGACATTGCCCCTTGTCCTATCATTCTAGGCCCTATTAAAAAGTTTGTCCTCGTCTTTCTTGTAAGCCCCCTTCAGGTACTGGAAGGTCACAATAAGGTCTCCCTGGAGTCTTCTCTTCTCCACACTGAGTAACACCAACCCTCTCAGCCTATCTTCACAGGAGAGATGCTCCAGCCCTGTGGTCATCTTCGTGGCCCTCCTCTAGACTCAGTCCAATAGGTTCATGTCCTTTCTGTGTTGGGGTCTCCAGCATTGAATACAGCACTGCAGGTGGGGCCTCACCAGAGCAGAGGGGCAGAATCCCCTCCCTCGCCCCTCTGGCCATGCTGCTTTTGATGCAGCCCAGGATACAATTGGCTTTCTGGGCTGCAAACACACATTGCCAGCTCATGCCCAGCTTCCCATCCACCAACACCCCCAAGCCCTCCTCAGGCCTGCTCTCAATCATTCCATGCCCAGCCTGTTTTTGTGGTTGGGATTACCCCGAGCCAGGTGCAGGACCTTGCTTTGGCCCTGTGAACTCCATGACATTTTCATAGGCCCACTTTTCGAGTCTGTCAAGTCTCTTTGGATAGCAGGGGCTCTAGACAT
The DNA here is from genome assembly GCA_013397725.1 of Rhagologus leucostigma. Classification (NCBI taxonomy): domain Eukaryota; kingdom Metazoa; phylum Chordata; class Aves; order Passeriformes; genus Rhagologus; species Rhagologus leucostigma. Next base: position 794,048 of record VZTD01005548.1, on the reverse strand, counting down.
CCCCTTGACAAGGGATATTTCACAGTATCATCAATCAGCTGTGAGAGAGTTAAGGACAGATATTTTAAAAAGATTTCCAAATGCATTCTATTCAAGTATTTAATTCCTTTTTCCATCTTCTTCAATCCTTCTATCAATGTCAGGCTCAGGGTGAATCCAATGTATACACTTTCATCCCTTCGAATACTTCACATATGCGCTTTTATCCATCCTTAGGTCTCCAAGCAGCTCTTGGCACCCAGACAGGCTAGAAGTGAAACGATTGCATACTACTCCAGAACAGGTAGAAATCAATGTATTTGACATCAGTGACTGAAACGTCTCAGACAGACTTTCATGAGCTTTGAGTCAAACCTTTTTTGAAGTAGAAATTGAAAGGTTGCATAGTTGCAGGGCATGGATGAAGGAAATTGTTGAATGTCAAGGAAATTTTAAATATAAAGTTGAAGGTCACTCAGCCTAAATATTTTCTTCCCTTTTTTCAGAAGTCAAATATTGCTAAGAAAAAATTCAAACTTGCTTGCTGAAGAAAGACCACAATGTGTCGTGCTGTACGTATGGTATTCAAGGATACACCTTCTTTTTATTTGAGCTAAGGCATTAAGTAAACAGAAGGCAGTAAACGCAGCCAGGTTGCACAAAGCTGTATCCAGCAGGAAGCTCCAGAGACAGAAATGTTGTAGAGGTACTTCTTTTTTTTGTCTATTCCTTTTAGAAGATTAGTAGGATTCTTTTTTTTTAATATTCTAGGTGTTTTGTTAGTAAATTAAAACTTTTATGTTTTCTGTTTTCGTTTTAAAAGATAGTGAGTTTTGATTTTAGGTTTACTGATGTCAAGGGCAATTGGCTTTTGAACTGATCTCTTCAGACGCAGAAATAATTTCGCAGTTGTTAATGCTTTCATGTGGTTTGTTAGGTTTTTTGTTATGTTGCCTTAATTGCAGGGAAAAAAAACCCAAAAGAGCAGAATTGAAGCCAGATAGCCAGAATTAATTCCTATTACCTGGGAAATATTATGTGTAACTATCCACATAAAGGTGATACACAAATTACGTAAAAAGCAAAATATTTTTTAGGTAATAGGTTTAAAGTAGTAGTGGTAAGAAGAAATGTTGATATTGTTTATAGACTAATTTGAACTTCATAGGTTATTACATTCTACATTTTCTGTATTTTTGTTCTGTCTGCTTTGATTGAAAGCCAGAACACAATCTTATTTAACTTCTTCAGTTTCTTTTTTGATATCTAAAACTCTTGGCCTCACAACCCTAGAAAAGCCTCTCAGGACAAGAGACTTTACGCCCTTTCAAATTTTTGAATTTTTTTATCTATCAATGTGATGTATGAACCTATTTTTTTCCTAGTGCAAGGACTCTTGTTTATGAGAACATACAGAAAATACAAAAGTGCGCACGAGTTTCTTTTACTGTCGTTTTATTTGTGAGATTATTTCTGGAATACTCTTTCCTTTTGGATTCTTTCATGCCAAAACCTGAAGCTACTTGGGAAATCTTTCCACAAGAAAAATCCTAAACTTCTGAGCACTTTTACCTGTAGGATGAGTTCTACTACACTATTTTGGAAGCAGTAAACTGCCTTTTTTTTTTCAGCTTTTGCAGCATTTGAATGGGGGTTGCCATTTGACAGTACAAATTAATTAGTAACTTCTTCTATTTCTTCTGTTTCACACTCTGCTTAAATCTTTTTTTAAATTTTGACCTTTTGAAAGATCCAAATAGTTCTAAATGTGAAACAAAGAAAACTGAAATGAAGGATCACCTTGGAGTTTTTTCCCCTTACGGCTTCACATATACTAAGAGTGCTTCACTACTTAGAAGTTCTTGTGAACAGTATTGGCAGATTTTCTGATTAATAATGTAAGTGTGTAACAGAGACATGCTTTATACATTTAGTCATGCCTGTGCGGACAAAGCAAGAGATAGCTCTAAAAGTGCTACTTAATTGTGGCTGTACAAAGTGCTTCCGCCGTCTTCTTTCCTCATTCATGTAGACATTCGTCATTCTACTCTCCCGTGGTGAGCCCTGGCTCACAGCTCACAGCACAGGGAATAGGCGTGGTTAGCCGCATTTGTACAACCCACACTATGGTTACAGAACATGATACTACGTCCTGTTTCTTAAATAACTGTTAAAAGGGCCGTTTAAAGCCATGTTTTACTTGTGTTACTGTATTCAGGCTGAAGTAGGATCTGAGGGGAAAGAAAATGCAGTGAAGAATCAATAATTTAAAAAGTGATGATCTTTCCAGACAGTTTCATTGCAAGTCTTCATGCAAAACTGCTTTTCTAAGGCTACATCAGTTATCCGAAATGCAGGTGCTGCTATTGCTTCTTTTCTTTCTGGAAGAGTAGAAGTTGTGAGAAAACCGAAGTTTATCTTACTCGTTACTTAGTTTTAGATAGTGTTGCTACTAATTAATACGGTTTAAATTAACATCTCTCATCTTTGTAGCCTTATAAGAACACTGATACTATAAAACAATTCCACGCTGTCGTAAAAGTCTAACTCACACCCAAAAATGTCATTGACATCTTTGAGGGAACAGGACTTTTCTGTCATGATAGCAAGTGCTTCATGTACTAGGACTTGGTCCTTGGGACTCTGTTTATTAAGTTTATTAAAGTTTTTATTACATCTTAATTTCAGTGGAAGATGAGCTCAGAAGCAGAGCTATTGGCAGTTCCTTTGGGACTCAGTCACTAATGTTGCCTCCTGGGTTTAGATGGATGTAATTATAGTTGCTCAAATGGAGACACAGACATTGCTCTTAGATGTAAAGTTTTTCCCTGTTTTTATAAAGTTTTTAAACTCTGACAGTATAAATAAATGATTTAGTTTATTTGTTCTTTTCTTCTCAGCCTTATTTGAGGTGAAATACCTAGCCCTCTCCAGAAGTTCACTACAGCAAAGTCTGAAAATTTACCCAGAGAAAAATGGTAGGCTAGTGAATTTATGGAAAAAGTATTTGTTGTATGACTCCCCCAGTATTCTGTATAGGGTAAGCATGAGTTTCATGGTACACTGGATATTATTCTGAGTTTGAAAAGTACATTTTACAGAAACAGATTGTCTTGTATATTTTAGACAAATGCAGTGTTCAACAGAAATTCAGAAGGCCAGGAAGTATGGATGCTAAAAAAGCTTCAGCAGAGAATTTCTTTAGCTCTCTGCAGCACTTTTGTGAAAGTTCTCTCTTTCCCATGCAAGTAACTCAAAACAATGTTACCGTTTTATAAACTTCTTGCAGCTGCAGGTTGTTTTGCAGAATTGTTATGGTTCTAACTAGAAAAACATCCAGAGATGGGTGTCTTAGAACTTGACCAATCCCCTTAAGGGGAGGGTGGCAAAAACCAATTACCTTATGCCATTTCATATGCTTTTGTGAACTAACATATAAAAAGCCTTCTGATAAATCATTAAAGGGGGGGCTTTTGCCTTGTTTCCTTGTAACCCTGTGCCTGGACTCTGTGTCGTTTCTCTACTCGTCCATGGGGAAAACAGTGACAGGAAGGAGTATCAAATGGATTTTTTCTGGTTCAAGTAGTTTAAAAAATGTGAAAAATGTAATTTTTCTGCAAGATTAAAACTGCTTCAAAGAGATTTTTTTCTGTGCAAAATCACCTGAACATGTGTCTATAAGTGAATTGCAGAGGCAATACAGGTAATGACCAACACTGGTATTTGCTGGCAATGGAGTCACATGTCCTTGGAACTTCTGTGATGCACTAGTACAACAAACATCTCTCTATGAGATTTTCTTTGAGCTGGTCATCCACAGGATACAGTTCTTTGGCCAAGAATGTCTGTACTTTGACAGAGTTGGATCTTTGGTGAAAGGCAGGCAAAAGGGGTTTAATCTTTTCTGCCAAGTGAGGATACTTTATTAAACTTGTGTGATCTTGAAGTTTGATTAATACAAAGAAGGAGCACATGAAAAAGTTCTTAGATGAAGCAAACTGATTCTGCAGCCCTCTAACAAAGTATGTCTCCATATTTTCTGCCCACATCTCATTTCACTCAGTTCTGTGTCTTTCATCTCTCATCATAAGTGTCCCCTGAGGCAAATGAGCTCTGTGTCTTGTTAGCAGTTTGTGGAATAGCTCACCAGAAGGGCAGGCTTCAGCAGATAAGAAGATTTCTCTAGCAGACTCCATTGGAATCCTGAGGAAAGAACATATTTCTGGCAGTTGAGATAGCAGTGTACAACCATCAAATATCAGATATACTTCTCTCTGGAAGATAATAGTCCTTTCACCAAAACTCTTCACATTTCTTGTGAGAGCTAATGGGATTTACGTAGAAAAAAAAGTGACATCATGCCAATCTGGGCTGTGTTAAGACCTGTAGTGGCTTCATTGGTTTGGAGTCACTATATTGAAATAACAGTCTGGGTTTGGACAATTTAGCACGAAAGCTGTGATAAATGTACATTTTGTAGAGAGGTAAGATGGAGCGTCTAAATTATATAACAGGATGAACCACAGACTTAAAGGAAAGGAGACTGGAAAAGACCTCAAGACTTCATTTTCTGCATTAAGAAACTCCAAAAGAGAATCAACTGTACCTCAGAAATGAAAACGGATCTAATTGTCTTTATTGTTAATAAGATTTTCTTGATATATAGCATAACCTTCAGTGTCATAGTTTGAACCCATCATTTTATCCACTACAAATAAAAAAACACAATCCCTCCTTACCTCCCTAGAGGTAACTCATGTAGATGATAGTTTTCATGTATTCAGTTGTCCTTCTGTTCTTTCCTTTTCTGTTCTTTAATTGAGTAACCCTAATTCTTTCTATCCTTCTTTCTTGTGGCTTTTCTTTTTCCTGAGGCAACTGACCGTTTTCTCTGCTTTTCTCTGGACTCTTTCCAGTTGGTCTGCCTTCTCTTGGAACGGTTTTGCTTGAACAGGACACAGTACTACTGGTTGCTGTGCTAGACAGAAATATAATAGGAGGTATTCCTTGATGTATCAAGCATATGTACAATCAAAGCAGTTTATCTTCCTAATATGCAGTTTGCATTCTTGATATGATGAAACGCTGCTTATTTGCTAATAACTTGTGACTGACTGGTATTGCTCTTATCCCTTTTTTGGCAGAATGGCTGCCACATTTTTATGAACTATTATTCCCCCTTAGAATGCTTTTGACAAATAAGATAAATTATCTGTAGGAGAAAATACATTGCAATGCACTTCTGTTTACAAGTGTCAGGTTCTGAGTTTAATGTATCATGTAATGAGTTTACTGTTTACATGGGCTTATTGTTATCTATGAGGTGGAAGGATTGTTCCTTTATCCAAATCATTAATGACCTGGGCCATTACTTGGCCCAGAACGGACCCAGCTAGAATCTTACTGATTATGTTTTTTGAGTTTGATAGTGAATGATTAAAAACTAATCTTAGTCTGTGGTTTTGGTGTTGGTTTTGTTTGCTTGGTTTTGTTTTCCTTGTTTGTTCTCCACACCCAGGTAGTTTTTCACTCCTCCAGAAATAGTTTCACTTTAATATACTTTTGAAAATCTTATGAGTCAAGGCTATAACATCAATAACATTATTAAAATTAAAACATATTGTGTGACCTGCTGTTTCTCTATTTGTAAGACTTGTTGCAGTGTTACAGAAATTGATAGCCAACATGCAAAAAAATACAAAGCAATATAGCTCAGCTATCTCCAGCCTTTTATGAATAATCTATATTTTCATTTATTCTAGTATTTTTCCAGAGTTGATCACTTCTTCATTTCTTGACTTTATAAAGGTGAGCATTGTGTTCACCGCTTCACACATTTCTCACACAACTTCTGAGAGTTTTCAGACAAAGCTAACAGATCTGACCTTCTTTCTCTCCATTGCCATTTCTCTCCATCTACTGCAAGGTATCTTAACATGTACTTCCTTAGGCTCAGGTGTCACTGTGTATAGCACTCATTTCACCTCTTTAGCAGCCTATGAAGTAGCCATCTGTATCTGTGCAGCAGTGTAGGTTCCTATCTCAGTCCAGGGACACTTAGTGCATCAACAACAACTGGAGAGCTCTCTTGGAAATATGCTGTAGTGGTATACTTGAGGATGAGGTGAACTGCAGTATTTTCAAATTATTTTTGGTCCCATTCTTTTCCTATTTTAGACAGATTCTTTCTTACTGAGTTAGTTATTAGTCATGTAATTACAGTTCACCCTTTTATGAAGAATGATGGAAAATGTACATCAGCCTTCTGCAAGTGAACTATCACTAGGTTTTTCTTTTCCTTCCAGATTTGGAAGGTACTTGCTATCTCTTATGTCCATTGCTTTTTGCAGTTAAATTTGTGCTTTATCCTTTATGACTTTGTTTCAGCATCTAGTGCTATTCTTTCATACTTGTCCTTAGGAGTTTGACTGGGTTTCCACTTTCTGTACATTTCCTTCTTGTGTTTCAGGTCATTGAAGACCATGCTGCTTAGCCAAGTAGCCAAGTTGATCTGTGACTATACTTCCTATCCTACTGTGTAGGGTTGTTTGTGTTTGGACCCTAAACATAATTTCTTTAAGGAAGTGCCAACTCTTCTGAATTCCTTCTGCTTTATCCATGTTTCCCATGAGAACTTACCTTCCAGTTCCCAGAGTTTATTGGAGTCTTCTTGTATAGAGTTCATTGGGCTTGAATTGATATTGCCTCTTGTTCTTCATCTAAAAACAATGCATATTATCACAACACAGTTACTCTCAACCAAATTACCTTTGCCCTCGTATTCCTGACCATCCCCTTTCTTGGTTGCTTAGCAGGCAGCCTCTTGGCAGGCTGGTCTTGAAGCACTTGGCAGGCTCTAACAGCTGCTGTAGACCCTGCGCAGAGAGTGGTTAAATGCTGCTCGTTATACCTAGAGACACACACAGCACAGTGCTTTGTAATGTGCAACTGGAGATGCTCACCTAAACACTCCCAGGGAAACACCGGCAACTTTTAGCTGGGCATTTAATCAAAACAGAGACAAATCCTACGTGTACAGAGTGTTTCAGATGCTCTCCTGTGAAAGCATCTGTGTGGATACAGAAACACTTTGCCCAGCCTTGAAGTCCAGGTAAGGAGAAGACAAAATCTTTCCCCTATTTCCTTTGCATACCTAGGCATAAAATTTAAATGGCTTAACTCTCTGGACTGATCTTTCTTTGTCTGAATCTTTGTTGTTTATTTAGCATCACTCAGAGGCATGAGAAATCTCCACTGAGGCTGTCTGATTGGTGAGTAAAATTGGATTGTTAGTGGCTTTTCATGTTACCATGATTTTGCAAGTGTAGGCAAATCTCTGCAAAGAGAGATTTCTTTTTCAGAGTTGGTTGGGTTTTTTATTTGTTTATATATTTAGAAACTGACATCAAATATTTTAAGGCATAAACTGAGACATTGTTTAGCTTTTGAAATCACACAGTGATGAAATGAATCTACACAAGATTTTTTTGGCAGCCTATCATTCATTACTATGGCTTTCCTCAGTTAAGAAATTGATGTTACAGGGATTCTGGTGCCTAAAATGAAATGACAAAGGCTTTCATTCACTTTCTGGCTTTGTTAAGGGTGGTATGCATCTTGACTCTTCTAATTTCAATACAGTTTGCAGCTACATACAATTTTGTCAAATTTCAAGCATTTCAGCAGAAATTTTTCAGGCTAGATATCTGCCTCAGGATATTTTTTTAAATCCTTTGATCAACAATAGTTTATAGATTTTTATACAGAGAATCTGTGCTCTTTTTTCTTATCTTAAATGATTCCAGTGACCTTTCCTCTAAGAAGTTCAGGTACATTGCAGACTTTGAAATAAGCATTTGAAAAACGAGGTTAAGAGGTTCCTCTTGTACATTTTCAGTGGAACCTCTTCCTGCACAGGAGAGTAAACCATCCATTTTAAAGAACAAGGCAAGCATGAGCAAGACTTCTAGGGAGAAATTGTTGGGGATAGCTGGCAAAATAGATGCAAGAAAAAAAATCAGAAGGAAAATGTGCCTTGATGACTAGTGTGAAAACTGATGTGGGAGGGAAAGAAAAGGAAAATGTGTCAGTTTAGTTTGGGAGATACTAAAATAACTATAGAAACTGAAGTGCAGAGCCTGAGACTAGCTGAGTACAGAACTGAGAGTGAGAAGCAGCGGGGCTGCGTGGGAATCTTGGAAGTAGAAGGAGAGACAGTTCCGATGAGCTGGGCTCAGAAGTGGGGTTGTCAGAGGGGGGGCTGTGGGGCTGACTGAGGAGATGAAGGGAGGAGTCTGGCAGAGGGAGCCAGCAAAGAGCTGGCTTGTGCGCGAGGAAGGCTGAACAGCAGAATCAGGGTGAGATCTGATGGGTGTTTGGGAAGCTGGAAAACAGGATTTGCTGGGCAAGCTGCCTGGGGACGATATGAGGAAGGCTTTTGGAGGTGAGAATTTGCTGGAGATTGGGTTAAAATTTTGCCTGAGGAATAGAAGCAGGGACTGGGAAAGATGGGGTCACACCTGGGATGGGGGCTAAGGGAAAAGCTCTGGTGCCCATGCAAATGTGTGTTGAGCAGGAGTGTTGGAGTGCTGCAGGAGAGTGGAGTGCAAAGAGGTGGGGGTACCAGGAGAGGAAGACTCTGGGCTGGTGATGCTAATGGTGGGAGCAGGGGAAGCAGGGACAAGCTGTCCCATGGACCATTTTCCTTCAGTGCCAGGAATGGCATCCCACATGGCCAAGTCTCACCGTTTTGTTGCTGCCAGCAGGTAAGACTGATGAGTTTGGGACTTGTCACTGTTGATGCTTGGTTTGTTCAGAAGATAGCAACCTGCTGCCACTACTGGTTATTCTGTTAGAGTGAGTGTCATGAGACTGCTCAGGGGGGCTGATTCACCACTGACAGTGATTTTTGTGCATGTTGTTATGATACTTCATGGATACATTTTTCAGTAGCTGTTCAACACCCTGTTTTTAAAGAAACAAAATACTCCACACAACTTGACATGTTTGGTTCACTGGAAAAACATGTTCTTGAGACACTCAATGGCTGTGCAGTAGGATCCCCACTATCTATGGCAGATGAAGGAAGGTGTGTAGTGAACCAGGCAAGAGTTTTTAGGATGAGAGTTTGTGTTCTTTGTCTGCAATGATAATCCCATGTGATGTGGGGTGCTTACCTTTTCAGAGACTCATTGACTCTCCACTCTTCATTTTCTGGATACTTGAGCAGACTCTGGAAACCAGATTTGCAGATTTTTCAAGCATTTGTATCTGCAACTGAATCCACAAGACTATTTTGAATTTAGAGTGTACTGTAACGTCAAATGCTCTGAAATGTCAAATCTTTAGTTTCAAGACTGTTCTGCCAAAAGCCAGCAGACACTTCATTTTATGCTCTCTATGATTTAGTTTATCACTTTAATCCTACTGTCTCCAAACTTCCTAATTTTTGATACTGCATGTGTCATAATATGCTATAAAAACATGTTTCATAGAAACAGACTTATAACATTTCTGCTGAACAGCTTGCCCTGCAACACAGAGGAAAGCAGAAGGGAGAGGAAAAATAGGCCTTGATTCAAGTAGGAAGAGAGAAAAAAGTATGCACTCAGTTTGTCAGTAAGTATCAGGATGTTTCAGGCAAAAAGGTTATTTCTGTAAAAGAGCAGACACCAAATCACTGGTGTTAGGACTTGTACATGATTCCTGTAAAAGAGTCTTTGAAGGAGTATAAAGAAGAAAGAGTGGGGGGAATGAGAGTAGAGGTATGGTTTCAGACAAAATTAGTTTTGGATCCTGAAAATGAGGTTCAAAATCTAGACTACAATGACAGGAGAAGCTGGATGAGATAGGAGCGAAAAGGAAAACAATTTAAGCAGAAACGCTTTGTATTCACTGGAGTGTAAAGAGAAAAAGAGAGGTCATAGCTGTCATCAGTCATGGTTGAGGGGTACTAGGGGTGGGGACACAAGGGTATAACAATATGAACAGCAAACAGGAGTTTGCCTGGGGGCGGTGTGCTAAGTAACTGGGACTTTTACAAACAGTTTTGACTGTGCTTTTTGACTGTGCAGTTTTGGTGTGCAATGGTAGGAGTGAATGAATCAAGCTTGCACGAGGAGGTGAAAAGCTGGAGGGGACAAAGAGGATCTAGGTCTGAGACAAGGTGGGTAGACCTGAATGGCAAGGAAAACATTGCTATTACTGACATTAACTGAGAAGAGAAACATGAGAGGGGACAGTAAGACATAATGCAAAGGCAGAGGTTAGTTATATACATGACAAAGCAGAGACATTTTGTGAAACAAGCTTGGGAGGAGATCATTCTTTGCCATCATGGCTGGTGTACATTGTTCTAAACTTTTCTTCCGTACTTCCTTTTCCCCCTTTTTCCTTCTTTCCAAGTTTTTTAGGCTTATCTAGATACCCTTAAAGAAAGCGGTGAAGTTTGCTCTGCTGTGATTGCTTTTGCAGAAGATTTAAATGGCAGTCGATAAGTGCATGGAATTCTTAATTAAGTGTTTAGATAAAAAGGCCCCACAGCCCCTTACCAGATGTCAGGCACCAAAAGCAGTAACAGGGCACTGTCCAGTCCCCTGAGGCTGCCCCCCACTGCCCACAGCCCGGGACCCCACTTCAGCCTCCTGAGGCCACCAGTCCCTGCCCCAGTGATGCTGCAGTGGAAATGGTCTCCAGCTTCCCAGGTCCCAGCCAAGCTGCGCCCACTCACGAGCCGGGTCTTCTCACTGAACCTATCTCTACTTAGAAAATCAAAGGTCCGTGGCCTTTCTGGCTGCAGTTCCAGGAAGGAAAAGAGAGACAAGTTTGATCACATAGTAAGGGCTGGGTTCCAGTGCGAGTGACTGCAGTGCATATAGTCTCATTCCTCTTCTAACGTCTGTGGTAGTTTATTGGATAATTAACATATTGCTTTCTATGAATTTCTTTGAATTTGTTCTTCTCTGTCTTCACTGAATTCTACTTTGTGTCTTTTTCAGTCCAGTTCTCAACCTCCCTTTTCCACAATACTGTTAGAGCAGACTACAGAATCTTTCTATTTCCCTCGGCCCCCAGCTCTGCCACTTTTCCTTGGGTTTCTGTTTCCTGCCTCTCTCTGGAAGCTTTTTTGTCAGACTTGCTGCCGCCTTTTCCCATGTACTCTTTTTTTTCTCTTCACTTTGGTCCTTTTCATGCCTAAATTGGCTCTTCCTTTTGCTTGCTCTTTTGTGGGCTGGTTGGTAACAGTTTTAGCACACTGGCATTATAACTGGTGTTGGCATCCCTGAAAGGGAAGACTTTATGAGTGATTTTAGGTGAAAAATGTAATGGCTCTCTAGGTGCTCCATAAACTTCATCCAAAAGCAGGGGCAGCAGAGGAGAAAGCAGGAACTGGTTTTTTGTTATCACAGGCTAATAGTAGCAGGGGCTACCAGTACGATCAGAAAGTAAAGCTGAGCTTTTAATACTGCATGAGAAATGATAGATAAAGAAAAACTTTGGGAGGTAAGACAAGGAGATGACATGGAATTAAGTAGAGAAGGAAAAGCTACAAGGCAGGCATAAGAAGTAGTGTAATGAGAATAATAAGCAGATTCATGATGGCGGTGAGGAAGGTATCACTACAGCTGCTGAGACCAGAGAGAAGTCTGATGCAGTAATGGAGGGCTGAGATGACCACTGCACAGAACAAGAGTTTTAGATTGTGCCCGTAATGAAAACTATTGCTCTGTACCCACCTCAGTGCTGTGAGATGTGCTGTTCTGTAGGACACCCTTGTCAACCTCTCCCTCAGTAGCTCCCAGCCTAGCCCACGTCATCTCCCCACTGAGCTTCTACCCATTCTCACCTAACACCGTTCAACCTGTGCTGCAAATGAGACGATGTTAAATGCTGTCTCTTGTTGGCAAAATGACCCAGATCAGATACTTTTTCTAGCCCCTGGCTATCTGTAACTTGCCTGAGTTTCCTAATCCATTACTGATTTTCCACTTCATGGACAGGCCAGCCTGGATGCTAGGGCTCCACTTTCTGGGGTCTTTCTCCCTCCTGTCCACCCATCACAAACTATGCAGAAGCAAGGGTGCTGCAGGTTTGGTTGAACAAGGCTCTTGCTCTTGCAATTCGTGCTGATAGAACAGCACGTGTAGAACTGCATCCAGAGCTTGGTTTTCCTGTCCCGGCTGTTCTTGGGGGCTTTCTACACGTCATCCCCTCTCACCTTCAGTGTACCCATGCCCATATCAGTATGTATGTATTTGCAGTTGTCTTTTTGAAGGGATTAACAGGGCTTAAGTACAGAATGGGGTTCAGCAACTGAGAATGTTATCTGTTTTTAGAGATTTTCCCTACCTTCCACTGAGCTGCCCTACAGGTACTTTTTTTTACTTCTGGCTTCAAATATATCAGGAACACAAATAAGTATTGTTGTAATTTCATTGTTCTAATCTGGAAAGTTCCACTTATCAAGTGGGTGCAGAGGATCACCCCACATGCTCAGCTCTGACCAAGGTCTGTCTGTGAAAAATTAGCTTAAGACACACCTTTGTAAGTTTATTACCAGAAGACTTTAAATCATTATCAGCCTACTTAGTTAGTTTACTTGGAGCAAATAATATGCCAGTGTAACTGATATTAATGTGTTTTGGAACTATTCGTGTGTGTGTATATATATGTACACACGTGTGTGTACATGTGTTTCTATACTTGGGTAAGAGGTGCCACACAAAAAGACTTAACATTATTCAATATTACCAGCTATAATGCTTCTTATTGTTTATGAAAGTATCAAAATATTATTTTTAAGTCTTTTTTTTTTTTAGTATTTCTTTAAATACTGAAGATTTTTCAATTGCAATGGTTCAGAAGTTCCAGGAGAAGGATTAGGGAATTAGGCTATATTATGAATCATTGTTTCAGCCGTTCAAGGACAGAACAGTGTACAAAGTGGTACGTGTGCAAGGCAATGCAACCTATTCCTTTGGTGCCTGTTCTAGAAATAAATCTGCATGGCAGGAGGAAGAACTTCAGTCTGAGTGTGATGTGTTAGGTCATGTACTCGTGTGACTATCATTAAAACATCTTTGACTGTCTGAGTATTTCCTAATTGAAAGAGTACTAGAGATTTTCTATCAGACCTTGTTTTGGTCAGGGGGAAAGGAATTCATTATAAACCTGAAGCTGGTGGTTGGATAAGTGTGAGTGGTTGTGGTGTAGCTACACATGCTCAGTTAAAGTTCCAACTGATAACAGACATAGGGGAAGGTTGCAGAAGGTCTAGTATCACAAAATGTAAAGCAAGCATGAGACAAATGAACCAAGAAAAAGCAATTTAACAGAAAAAAATATCCAATAACTCCAGCATATGACAATTTTGTGACACCCCTGGAAAAGTACAATACAAGATGGAGAGCTCTTCTGGGACAAACAGTCTCGCCTGCCACGCAGGGGATGTGCAAGCACGTTGTCAGCCACCTCCATACCCAGTGTACCATGTAGAAAAGGGAGATGTTGAAAGTAATTAAAAGCAGAAAATTGTCAGAAATCTCTTGGAGTATACAGAAGGATGAGAAGAACAATTTATGGTCAGCAAACTTGACAACAAAGATATGAACAACATGATACAATGTTTTTTGTTTTGTTACATGCAGTATGTATACTGGGAAGAAAAGAATCTTTAAAATGGAATTGTAGAGGGACATCGTAGAATTATCAGCAGTGCAAAGAAGCCTTGAATTTAGTAAATATTTTTAATTTTATGAGGGCTTCAGACCTTTTTGCCATTTTGCATGCACATGAGATGATTCGCATTGCTTTCTCCAGTAATCTATGCCCCACTTGTTACCACTTTTGGCTTGAACAATTGCTCTGGTTGTTCTCATATAGAAACTTTGGATTGTTATAGGAAACTGATATCACCAGACTGACTTACTATTTTTGTTTGGCTTTGGTTGATTAAGACAATAGCATTGATATAGTAGATTTAGAATTGTATAAAGCATTTGACTTGGCATGACAGCATGTTTTGGCCAAGAAGCTAAAAGACATCAAATCAGCTGGACACACACTGAAGAAATTAAACACTAATTAACTGACAGGCCTCAAAAAATTTTATCACTTGATAGCAATCCTTTTGAAAGACTCCTGCAAGAAAGGATTCTATGAGGATGATTCTTGCTGCCTGGTTTACTCTTTAGTAATGACCAAAAGAGAGTCAGACAATGATTTTGATGTAATTTGCAGAATCCAGTAAGACATGAAGATATTGAAAGTATCAAGCCATAGCTATGTATAGTTCATTTATAATGATGTGATCTGTAGAACAAGGAAAAACCAACAGGGCAGTGTAAGGCTGTTATCTGGAAGATTTGATCCTTCATTAAAAATTAAAAAAAAAAATCTACCTCCTCTCTACCTCCCCCTTCTTTATGTATGACAAGAACAAAGAAGATTAATGCCTTATATTTAATTTTTAGGATCTTCTTTTCTGGGAATATGTAAGATCCAAAGATACATTTAGATCCCTGTCTTCCTTTTTTGTTGCTTTTCAGTAGAAGAGGTTTCTGCCCTTTTTCTTTATGAGTCTTATGATGCTGTCTTTCCATTTTGTCTGGGAGAGCCCATACTGCTGCTCTTTGATTACAGCAGAACTAGCCTATTTAGTATGGACTTGTTATGTTAGTAGACTCACCACTCCTTGACTGAAGAATGCCCTGTAGTTACCTAAAATCACACTTAATTCAAGGTAGGATGAGGGAAAATGCAAAGAGAAGTATTAACTCCTTACTCCTTAAATAGCAAACACGATTACAAGTACATGGAAAAGCCATAATAAATACAAGGAATAGTTCATCTGATTTACTGACACTGACACCTCTGACACCTACTGACAAAGGTGCTTTTCATTTTGGATTTTTTCCCTCCTTTTTAATTTCCAGGTGACTTGTCCTTCTTTGACAAAATGGCTCTCAGAATCTTCTTTCCTCCTTTTCCTCTGGTTTCTCTTAAGTGATTTTGATCACTGGAAACCTTGCATTACACAGAACTCCGTACTGGGGTCTCCCATCTGAAAACATCTTCCAAAGAAGCCTTTGGACTTCACCTTAAGGTAGCTTCATGTCACGTTAACCTCACTTGTTGAGGGCAGCGTTAACTCTTACTGCCAGTCTGCTCCGTGAAGTTTTCTAAGGAGTCCAGAAAGATTTCACCTGTCATCTTGGAGCTTGTTCTATCCCTCCATATGGTCTGATTGTTCTCCTGAATTTAATTAAAGATTCTTTTGCTTCCACAAATACGCATAAGTCTTAGAAGAGGAGTTGTCTCCTGTGTTTAACTAGCTCCTAAACAGCTTCTTTCCCCCAAGGAAGCAAGTCTCTTCTACTTCTATGTGGTGGCTCATTGGCATGTTTCCACATGAAATATGTCTTATAGCAGACCTTATATTCTCTAGCAGTAGTGTAATTAGTAAATATGCATGATACAATATCTAAATGGGGTGAAATTAATCTAGTTCATTTTCTGATTCCTGAGAGTAGTATGATAACATTACTTCTCTGAAGTGACAGCATTTAAAGTGAATGAAGCCCAGCATCCTTCTCCTAAGCAGACTCTAACAAGGAGTCTTGTACAGAATTATTTAGTCATATTGATTGTAATTGCTACACAGTGTGAAACTGTGTCTTCAAACTGCTTCTGAAAATAATAAAAAGGGAACACTCAATCCTGGCCCTCATGAGATCAATGAACAACCTGACTGACTTTAGCTGGCCTTGAAAACAGCCTATGGTGCATTAGGACTCAAGGATCACACAGTGAAATGAGAATTGATGTACAGTGAAGAAAAGGTTAAAAGCAAATCTTCCCATCTTCCCGTAACTTTTCCTGTAGCCTTTACAACGATCTTAAGCAGCCAAGAAAATGGAAAAGTATAGGCTAAATGCCATTGTGTATAAGAATACTTCATTAATTTGAATGAGTATTGTAACATTTTATTGTAACTACAACTAAATTTTTAATACAGAGATAGTGAACAGTGTCCCTCTCCATTCCCCAGGTCATACCTACACTAAGAGAGATTTAGTTCTCAGTAATGCTGTTAAGTGTATGAGTCCGGAGATATTCTGGTAAAAGTGTGTAATATCAAAAATCACATGTCAGCCCTGAAAGGAAGAAGCTTTGTGCTCAAGTACAGTTTCAGCAATGTAACTGGTGCTGCCTCTACTGCTGTCTCAGAACACACCAGAAAACAGTCTCCGTTATGGCAGCTGGGGTTTATGTACATCCACACAATGGGTGGTACAAAAAGAACTTCCAAAGTGGTCCTGTTGTATCTTGTAAAAACAAAACAGAATATGAAAAATTGAAAAAAAAAAAAAAGAGAATTTACATCCTCAAGGAAGCCAGGCAATGATGTGTCTATTGTCAACAGGTTCAGGGTGAAAACTTGAGAAGTGGAAGACAGTGCTGTTCGACTTTTTTGATTGTGCAGACTTTATGGAACAGAAAGAGCATGTCATGTTTGCCAGTAGTTATTGTTTTTTACTTCATTTTGCAACTTCCAATAAAAGCATGCTGATGAAAAGCTTTCTACTGGAGGAAACAGAGTAAGATTGCACAGAGGATTTCGATAGGTCTCTCTCCATGAAGTGCAAGGAGACAGAATGAGTGAGCACAAGAGAGAAAATATGTTGTGTTGGACTGCATTTGCGTTCTCTCCTTTTATCTGGGAACACAGAACAACTCCTTTTCTGTTGTTTTCTCTACCACTTCTATACATTTCCTGTCGTACTGAACCATTCTGGGGCTCTTCTGCTGCAGCAGCCATGGCAGCAAACATATATACCATGCAGTGTCTTTGCAGAGGAAGAATGGGAAAATTCAAGTTAGCGGTTAGCATTCTCTGCAGGAATAGGGAAGAGTTTCTCCTGCAGCAATTTATTTGTACAAGGTGGAAAGCTTCAGGGCAATAAATGGAAAGGAACTTATCCTGAATGTGTCATGGTCTTTGCGGATACATCTGTTACAGTTTATAGAGAACTTTGTGTTCCCAGATTCTAAAGGTTATGAAAGAAATACAACTTCGTAATCTTAAAATGAGGTTATTGTTCCCCAACAGCTTTAAAAAAGAAGGGAGAAGTATTTGCTCATAAGCAGTTCATTGTTTTGAGAAAAGGAGGGGTTTTGGAATACTTCTAAATGGTCATATTCTTTATCTGTTTGGTTTAACAATATAATTGTGGTGAGTCTTTTCCATAAGAGAATTTTTACTTATTAGCAAAGCCTATTTTTATGGGGCTTGAAAGGTCTTTCTGCTGTCCTAAATTCTGTAAGAGATTTACATGTTATTTTTGTTATATCAGTCATATAAAATCTAATCTGAATTATCTTTCCTTGTTGACAGAAAGACATATTTCCACTTTAGAGATCACGTCATTTTCCTTCCTGTGAGAATAACATGAACCAGAAGGTGCTGATTTTCCTTCTCCCAAATTTCTTATTTGGGATATTTCTTTTTGGGTTTTTCTGTAGGAGACAAAAAAACCTAACAGGTGAGTAAAGAAATTACCAAGAAGATTTAATGTTTTATAGAGAGACACCTTTTCCAAATATGTTAGAAAGTGACTATGGAGCCTAGATATAAAAAAAATTGAGAAAATATCCAAGGCCCTGTGACTGTGGTTGCTATCTTAGCAATATATGACAGTAGATCACTAAAAAAAACCATGATGTTGGAACATCAAACTTGCTTAGACTAACACTGCTAACATATTGAAAGTTTTCATTTTAATAAATATTTCACTATGGAGGGTAGTTTATTGCATGTTTGCCGTAGTCCAGTCTGGTTACAGTAAAAAAAATTTATTTTAGCATCTTCGTTAGATTTTGTATGCAGGGTGATAGATTGAATGCTATGATTGTCACAGATAAAGAGATTTATATAAGACTATTTCACTGAAATGGTTTAAATTTCTTCCTTGGTTACAGATGCTTTTCTCGATCCTACTGAAAATTGGCTGGCAATTCAAAACAGTCGGAAAAACACACTGGCTTCTGTCTGCCTGAAGAATAATCTTAATAAACCAAGAAGCAAATTAGATTCTCAAGTTGCAAACCAGCTCTTTGTGGAGCACAAGCATAAATTTATCTACTGTGAAGTGCCCAAGGTAGGCTGCTCCAACTGGAAGAGAACTATTTTTCTTCTTCAATCCGACTTGAATGCAGAAGCTTCTGAAATTGAGCATGACCACATCCACCATACCTCAGTGATCAAAAGGCTGCTGAATTACAGTCCTGCCTTACAAAAGGAATTTCTAAGCAATTACACCAAAGTGATGTTCACCAGACATCCCTTGCAACGGCTGGTCTCAGCTTACAGAGACAAACTCCTGCACTCTGAGCCATTGTACAGTATCACTATTGCTAATGAGATGAAGGCAATGTTCAGGAAAAATAAAAATTCTTCTGAAAAAGTGAGTTTCCAGGAGTTTGTCAGCTTCATTACAGCAAAACCACCACATACTCTTGATATTCACTGGAAACCAATGTTTCTGCTCTGCGATCCTTGCAACATTCACTATGATATTATAGGTAAGTATGAAACTCTTGGGTTGGACTCTGAGCATGTTCTGAAGGTCATTGGTGCACCCGAGAGCCTGCAATACCCCAGCTTGAAGAGATATGGGTCAGAGAAACGAACCGATAGTGATATCACCTTGGAGTACCTCAGACAACTGACCTCAGAACAAATTGAGAAGATAAAAAAACTGTATCAAATGGATTTTTTTTTGTTCAACTATACTATGAAATATGAGGATTATTTTCCCCGAATGACTAATGTAGGTTGAACAAAGAAGTTTTCTTTGTATGAAACCAACAGAACTTGTCCTCACACATGCATGATAGGTGGGTTGGTGATTGCTGCTGAGATTATCCTGGAGCTTGTAGATATCGTTTATCATCCTAACCACTCTTATAAAAAATCTCTGCCATGATCTCTTGTACCATGCAGAACTTTACCTATTAAAATGATTGTCTTCCTGTTGATCTTTAACAGCCTACATTTGTTTCATGAAAACTGTTCATAAATGATAGATTTTGGTCCATTGGTAAGAGACATGGGAAGGATGAAGAATGTTGTTTTTCACAATGAATATTTTAGAACACCATTTTTATGTAATTTTTTTTTTTAATTAGAAAAAGACATAAGAAGCAATAAATAATCTGCTCGAGAGTTAAACCACTCTGTCTGGAAGAGCCTTGATCATGAATACTGTAGGAAAGGAGCAAATAACTTCAGGTGCTTGAAGCTGCATTACACAGAGCCTAATGCCAGAATATCTTCCTGTCTAGCAGTGCTCTCGTAACAGCCCATCAGCCTCATCCCTCAAGCAGCACAGTTGTCAGCAATCCAGACAAAGCTTCCATTATAGCTCTTAAAAATCTTCTGATGAGCAGATCTGGTATTCATGGTGACTTTACAAACTCTTTTCTTCACTTTTGTAAGCATTATGGTCTGATTTTAGCAGAAGGTCTGAAAAATGCATTGGGTTTTTTTTTAGAGAAGTAGTTAGAGGTATCTTGTAAACTGTACAACTGGGGTGGTGCATGATCTAAAATCTCACTGGAAAGGTGACTCTTATTTATTCTCCAAAAGCACTTAACACCCAGTCAATGGACAGGCCAGTCAGTGCAGTGGGGACAATGTTTGGGCTTTCCCATTTGTGCTGTTGGAATCCATGAGCCCCTGGGACTTACCTGAGCATGGCACTTGGGAGGAGCTGGGTAACCTTAGATAATACATTTGTTCTACCTGTGGCTTTCTCACCTTACAGGAGAATGAGTGCAAATAAATTGTGGAATTATGTTGAGGGGAACAATGGAACGTGGGAGAAGTAACTCAAACCATTAGCCACTCCTTATATTCCTAGATGATTTTGGTTTTAGATCACTGAGGGGTCTATAACTGCTATTATATTAAGCATGAGATTTGTCCCTTTAGAAAAAACAAACCTTTTGCCTAGTCACGTTCAGATATTAATTTGTGACCATTTTAATTGTAACAAGTTTTAGCAGCTAATTGTGACTATTAGCACCACCTCAAGGGGATGTTGGTCTCTCAGCAGCTAACTTGAAAATCTCTCAAATGCACTTCGTTCCTCTCAGCTAAATCTGCGAATGTATAAGGGCTGGCAGGCTAGTCTTGGACCCAAAGCTGGCTCTCAGCTTCTCATCAGACAGAAAAGGACAGATACAAAATAAGTTAATCACACAGTAGCCACCAATCTGTACAGCCTTTGCTGCCAGCAGCATGGCCAAGGGAGAGGAAAAAGGAGACTGTGAAAAATGGACACAATGGGATTTAAGTTATGAGGGTTTTGAGAAGTCCTCCCAGTGCAGGGAGTGGAATGCAGGGGTTATCTGCTCCAGTGGGAAGGTGCACTGACATCAGTTGGAGACAGTGATCAGGCCGTGGTGACAGGACAAGGCCCAGAAAGAAGTGCTCTCTATCCCCCTTGACAGCAGATTGTACACAAGCCAGAACTAGCATTTGGTGTATCTGGCAGGTCTTGCCTGGCTGACTATTTCATAAATGTGGCAGCTTTGGCACAAGGAGAGATCCAAAGTGAGAAGACCAAGCAAGAACAGCAAAACAATTTAAAAAAAAAAAAAGAAAAAGCTTATGGTTTTATGCAGAATGATTCATGTTTCTGGATCTTACCCTCACCACCACCATATTGGGTGTCCTCATAACCCTACTATTCCCCGGTACTGGATTGCTCATGTCACTCCGGCAGCCCTGTAGTTCATGTAGGTTTCTCTTTTTTTTTACTTGTTAGTTTTCCTCAGGCAGAGGAAACTGGAAATGACTCCCATCAAAGTTAAGGCTATGCAGAAGGATGCAGTCTCTCTCTTGACTGAACCACAGCTACATGCTTCTCCTACTTTCTTTGATAGATCGTGCAGAGGTTGAGGGGAACAAGATTTGCTTCATAACTCACTTCTACATGATAGATCCCTCCAGAGCTATATCTGAAGCTGTAAGTGTATCTAAAAATACCTGAGCACTCTGGCACCCTCAGCCAGCCTAGGAAAGCTCTGAAGAAATGATACTGACAGAGTTTGATAGGTGTCATTGCTATCAGCACTCAGTGTTAACACTCCCCTCCAGTTTCTTGCTGTTAGATGTGAGTAGCTTTCTATTCTTATTTCCTCTTTCACAGAGGTTCACATATTGTTCCTACAGTTCCATCAGAAAACTGATGGCTAATTCATTCATCATGAGCACTAGTCAGTAGCAGAAGGATATCTATTAAAGCAGAAAAATCTCTGTAACTATTCACAGCAGACTTTGTGTTTTGACATTTGCCTATAGGAAACTGTAAGTAGCACTTTGCCTCAGATCACTGGCTGCTGTAATGCTGTTTAGCTGGTGTGGGTCTGAACAGAAAAAAGCTGCAGAGGACGTGTGTGTGCATGTATGCTTGTATAACAACAGCTTTAGGACATGGCATCATACAAGAATGGTATAAATTGTGGATTACCAACAGTAATAAAATGAGAATAATGGGTTGGAAGAGAATAATCTGTTGGAAAATAGAAAAAAAAAAATCATTCTTGATATTGTAGTATAATAAAAGTTCATGAAGGCTCTGGACATTGTCCTAGACAGCCCACAAGAACTGCAAGACACCTGTAAATTCTATGATGAAAATTACAACACAACTCTTCATGGAATGGAAGGGAGGTTTCCTGCACTGTCTTCCGTACAAATGCACTGTCCAGAACAAGGCTCTGAGCTGAGCTGGGCTCCTTCCTGGCTTTTGCCCAGAATAGCCCCCAGTGGTACATCTTTCCTTTGGATGCCAACTCTCGGTGATGTGTTCCTGGGATGAAAATGGATTCTTGCAGTTGGGAGCAAGTGTGGAGGCAAGTGTGGTGAGGCTTAGGCCCCGGGGAGAAATTGAAGGGGGAGGGAGTGTCATAATTCATCTTCTGATTTATTGTTATATGCCTGCAGTATGATCATTGCTAAGTTCATTTCTGATTACCTTAATAAACTGTACCAAGTTAACACACTGATCTATTTGTTCATCCTTCTCAGTAACATCTGTTTAAAAAACAAACTCACCTCAAAGTTGTTCTATCAAATCAAAACAAAGGCCACTCACTATTAGACAATAATCCATACAAAGCTGCTTGCCTCTGCTTTGCTACATTAGTATGTCTGCCTCACAGAAATTTTAAAGAATTGAAAGAATTAGCAAATACTAATGTGTGCTCCAGTTTGGAGAAAAAGTGCAAGTAAGTGGAAAAAGGAAGAGAAAGAAAAAATCTTGCAAAGTCAAGCTTGCATCTTTCCCACAAATCTATCTATCAGCAGTGAGAAAATAAGAGACTTTTCCCATTCTCATGGAAATTCTCTCCCACACTTTCAGGATAGGTATCCACAAACCTGATATCATACTTTCTTCACGGAAGTATAACAGATCTAACAGATGATCAGTGTATGTCAGCAACGGAGACCACGTCACCAGTTGTTCCTTGCAGATGTTTCCTCCACTTTAAAAACAATGATTCTGCCTGCAAGCAGTCCTAATTTTTCACACAGTTTCGAATGTGAGTCTTAGCAGGTAAACTGTGATTAGTAGTTTCTTGCTCAGAGAACTTCAAAGAGCAGGACAGCTGTGAACAGAATAAAAGGTGTGAGCAGTGAAACTTCAAGTGTTTGCTGTTCCACAGAAGCGTCTCTGAGCAGCGGGAAGAAGAGGAAACACCACCCGTGCAAGTCATTGCACATCAGACAAACTGCAGTGCTCACTGCTCACAGCTAGAAGGTGATTCCATTTCTGTGTTCAGAGTGTTAGTAAGTCAAAAGCTTTTAGCCCGACGATCACCAGTTTTTTGGCTTGTTTGTCATAGAAGTAGAAAAAGAAAAGGAAACAGGAAAAGAAAAAGGCACCAACACTCTGTGATCATGCTGTAGGCCTGACATAATTTCTCTCTGTCACAGCAGTTCTTACCTCCCTTCCTTCCAGAGTTATAAATTAGAACATGCTTTAGTATAAAAGAAAAAGTTATTGAATTGGGTGACATACACAAATCAATGTAAGCCAAATAAAATCAAAACAGGCAGAGAATTTACCTGACAGAAATGTCTGAAATTTCAGGAACTTCCTCTTGCAAGTTCTGGACAGGTATCAAATGTACACAGCGGGGCAGTTACAATGCTGCTTCTAGTAAGAACTATTTTTATAGAAAAAGTTCAAGTGATCATAAATGTCAGTCAGTATACTGAGACTGAAATTCCAAATAAATCAGCAGAGCAAAAATGAGTGATGCATCACAGGATCAGGTCTGTGAAAAGGAAATGGCTCCACACAGTTTCAGCACTACCCATGTACACCTCACCTTTGCTCACCACTACAAGAACACTTCTTTTATATCTTCAGGACCCTGATTACGGCTTCTTTTGGAGATGTACCAAAGCTTAGCAAGATGAAAGGACTTTCTCAAAAAGTCTCATCATCCCACCCTGTAAAGCCATTGTTAACAAGATTATGCAGCATTTGTGGAGTCCCACCAAAGGTAAAACAGTCCAGCCACAAGTGGAGCTCAGAGCAGAATTTAGCATGAGTACCCAAAGACAGGTAGGCATACTCCAGTTTATATTTCCGTGGTGTAGCAGAACTATGGGGAGAGCCTTTTACCTACAAATCTATGACTAATATCCTACCTCTCTTGATTGCATTGTCCTCCATTTTTTTCCCAGATCCTTTCTTCAGCATTTGCCTAAACTCCATGTATGGACTCCTGCTGAGTTCCCACAGCTGGGGGCCTCCAAACAGGTGCTTCAGATGCTGACTTATTCAGGCACCGGCTGTTGCCAGGTGAACGTTGCTGGATGTATTGCAACTACTGTAAGAAGGCTTTTTGTGTGAGAAAGTTCTTCAAGCACTTGCTCCACCAGTGAGATATCACCTACTACAAGATGAGATAAATATAAATATAAATATAAATATAAATTAGAGGATGTTTTGCAGGCATTTTCCCCCTTAAAAATAAACTCATCTTCCATTCAGATAGGTTTAGGGGGTAAGGAAGAAAGCCCTTTTTGGGATCATTTACATCAGGTCTCAGAAGCCTCTCTTAATCACACACCAAAAGCAACAGGAAACCCTCTCTCATGAGGGGCCATCATTCTCTGCAGGGTTGTTTTGTTTACCCTCAGAGATCTGTTAAGATTTGTCCTCAGGGGTGCCTGCATGGTAAAAGACCCCCTTAAGATTTTTAGCTTGGAATAAGCATGGAAAAGTAGAGTGACAAATTTTGGAGAGAATCCACCTGACATCTGAACATTAAACCATTAATTTTGGGTCCATCCTGTTTCAGAAAGACAGCTCAGGTAAGAAACAAACACAGGGAGAAAGCAATCAAATTAATATAAGCAGATTATTATCCTGGAGATAGCTTCTGGCTAGGAACTTTAACTCAGGACCCTGCCCACAATGCCAGCTGCTGCCTGCAACTGGCCAACTAAGCTCTTTGTCAAACAGCTAAGCAAGCCAATTTTTCAGGTTTTTCACACTGGTAATGTTTCATTTCTGTTCATCTGTGCTGCTCTTCTTTGAATTCTCTACAGTTCCAAGTGGTCTCCAGCTCTTCTGCAGCAGCCAAAGCTGGGTATATCCCTGTGACTTTACAAATGCCACGTAGATTGAAAGTATGAACTCAGGTATGTCACATATTACTAAGATCCCATTTGTATTGTCAATTCAATGTTATTTCAAGGCTAACCCTCTTAGGAATACGTGACTTATAGTGATTTAAAGACTGAACCATGATACTCCATGAAAAACATCCCAGGACTTGAGACGTGGATTCTAATCTTGGACCTGGACTGTTCAAATTCTCCAGCCTCATGAGGCCATACTTTTGGACTTTTGTGTTTGGTTCTGTCTTGTTTTGTTTCCCTGTTGGCAGCTAGGCTCCTTGGAAATTAGACATTGAAACTCCCGAGGTCTTTGGAGCAAGTAACCAATTATCATCCGCGTCCATACGGGGCCATCTGGTGGCGAAAGGGGCTCGGCAAGGGAGGCTCGCCCGGAGAGAGATTCTTGATGGCTGCTATGTTTCAATTCCTCTCTTTTTTCCTGAAGTGTTGTGTCTCAAGACGCTCATGCCTGTTCTTTCTGTCCCTCTCCTTCTCTCCCCTTCTCCCTCTGATTAACTTCCCTCTTCCCTGGAACAAGAATTCAGTTTCAACTTGGCCACTTACCAAATTGTACTTACCTGAGGCAACGATGCATTGGATGCACAAATAAAACAGCTCTGACAATTTTTCTTCATTTTGCTGTGGTTTTTTCCTTGATGTTAAATGCCATGTTAATAGCTATTCATAACAGTAAAATCATGGAGTATTTTTCCCCGATACTTTTGTATGACTACTTTGTTTATCACTGTTGACAAATTGTGCAACTAGTCCCATGGAAAAGACAAAACAGTGGAAAACACCTAGAATTCAGGAGGCTGGAGGAATGCTTAGTTGCTGTACCACTTATTCTGTCAGAGGAATCAGAAGAATTTGCTGAAAGATTGACTACCCCTGACTCATAGTAATGTAGTTCCTTAAAAGGAAGAATGTTGGTTTATTTGTCTTGTTTTAATTTTCTTTTTTCTAGCAATCTGCTCTCTTGGAAAGAGAAACAGATGGAAACCCAATCTAATGATCTACAATCCCAGTTTAGTTACTGAAGAGAACTCTGTGTGCTCTTAGCAAGGGTGGAAGCAACAAAGACAAAGACACCTCCTTGCCAACTCCCCCCAGTTTATGTACTGGGTATGGTGTTCCACGGTATGGAGTATCCGTCTGGCCAGTTTGGGTCAGCCGTCCTGGCTGTGCTTCCCCCTGCCCAGCTGCTTGTGCACCTCCTCACTGGGAGACCCTGGGAAACTGAGAAGTCCTTGGCTTAGGCTAAGCACTACTCAGCAACAACCAAAACATCAGTGTGTAGTCAACATTATTCTCATACCAAACTCAAAACTCAGCACTGAACCAGTTACTACGAAGAAAACTAACTCTATCCCAGACAAAACCAAGACACTGTTTAAGAACCTTATCAGACACTTTGTAAAGGCATTACTAGTGGTAGTAGCTTTGGGGGTTTCAAGATGATGACAAAATACAGGTTTCCTGTTTTGAAGACAGAACTGCTAACGTAACTGAGTACAAACATCAGGTTTTGGTTTGGTTTTAAGCTCTGCTGTGGTACCAACGGCCCTCCAGTGTCTGGCGCTACCGAAGCGAGCTCTCCGCAGCCCGCACGGAAGGCCGGGGCTCAGGTGGGGCGGAGGCGGTGCCGAAGTGGCCGCGGCGGTGTCTCGGGGACCGGGGCCCTGAGCTGTCCGCGGTGCTGAACGGGCCCGGCCCGGAGCCTCTGTTCCCTGCGAGGCTGGAGATCTGCCTCTCAGCCTATACTTTATTTCTTCTGCTTTTGGTGAATTTCATAGGTCACTCTTTTCCCTGACACGTTTATGATTGACTGGAGGAAGTCATTATGGAATGCGCTCCTTTGCAACACTCTCTGCCTAAAAAATTTCCGGATACCTGTAGTGAAAAACATCTTCAAGACAGCGACAACATGGACATACTCACATTAGTGTGAAATCTGTTCCTATGACTTCAAGTGAAGAAGGTATATCTCACAGGCAAATAAATACAAAGCATGCAAATATTTGATTTTATGAAACAGAAATGTCAAAAATACCAGAGAAAAAGTTTCCTGAGTATTTTTTCAAATTATTTTACTTTTTATTCTCTCTTGTATAAATATTTTTATTCTATATTTGAATTGATTCCAGAGACAAACAATCAAGTCTCGTGAATAAAAACGTCTGTCAAGTTCTTCATCATACTGTGGTCTAGTCCACAAAGCTGGGCAAATATACGTGCCAACAGATGCTGGGAATATACAGGAAAAAGTGATCTTTGTAAGAGACACACCGGCACTAATTTGGAGTTAGGTCATGCCAAAGAGCACTTTTGTACCCTAAAAAACCCTCTACAAACCATTTTGAGTAATTTCACACAAGCACAAACCAGACCCTTACAATAAAACAAAGCTGCTTGCTTGTTGCTTAGTAGTTACTCCTGCTTACCTTTTTTCTTAAAAATACACCCATGTGGCATCATTAATCTCACTAGAGTGGCATCATTAATCTCACTAGAGTGTGTCTATGACTTTTCAGGATGTACTTGATTCTTAGTGCAGCACTGTCAAATGAACTGGCAAAGCAAACTGTGTGGACAAAGAAATATTTAGTGTACCAAGCTCCCCCACTTCCAACCTCCAGGTAGTCAACTGTTCAGTAAGAAGTTTTAAGAGTTTTCTAGAAATTTCCCTCTTGCAAAGGGAAATAAAAGCCTGAGACTGCTGAGATACAAATTTTTGACCACATTTGTGTAGTAACACCCTTCATTAAAAAGACTATTCCAATTCAGCTACCATGCCACATTGTTGCAATAAATACTAGTACTGATGGTTCTTGTGGAAAATACTACATTTAGCTTTAATCTTCATTAAAATCTAGTTATTTCAGACTTTCGGGGTTTTTTTTCCATAATCTACTGAGGTTTTTATAAGTGTACTGGGTTTGAGATACATGGGGGCTACAGGTGTGGCTTCTTTGTGAAGCTGCCAGAAGCTTTCCCTGTGTCTGATAGAGCCAATGCCAGCCAGCTCCAAGACAGACCTGCTGTTGGCTGAGGCTGGGCCAGGCAGTGATGGTAAAAGCGCTTCTGGGATAACACATTTAAGAAGGAAAAAAATGTTATTGCGCAAAAGTACCTGCAGACAGAGAAGAGAAGTGAGAAAATGTGAGAGAAAGAACTGCACAGACATCAAGGTCAGTGCAGAAGGAGGGGCAGGAGGTGCTCCAGGAACTGAAGCTGAGATTCCCCTGCAGCCCATGGTGCAGACCATGGTGAGGCAGCAGTGACCATGGAGGTCAGCAGGGGGGCAGAAATCCTCCTGCAGCCCTGGAGGACCCCGTGCTGGAGCAGGTGGATGCCCAAAGGAGGCTGTGAGCTGCTGGGAAGCCCAGGCTGAAAGAGGCTTCTGGCAGAACCCATGGAGAGAGGAACCCATGCTGGAGCAGGTTTGCCGGTTGGACCTGTGACCCTGTGGTGGACCTGTGCTGGAGCGGCCTGCTCCTGAAGAACGGCACCCCATAGAAACGGACCCACACTGGAGCAGTCTGTGAAGAACTGTGGTCCGTGGGAAGGATTCCTGTTGAAGAATTTTGTGGAGAACTCTTGTGGGTGAGACCCCACACTAGAACATGGGAAGGAGTCTTTCCCCCGAGCAGGAAGCAGTGGCAGAAACCATGTGATGAACTGACCATAACCCCCATTCCTGTCTCTCTGTATCTCTGGTTGGGAGGAGGTAGAGAATTGAGAAAAAAATGAAGCCCAGCAAGAAGGAAGAGGTGGGGAAAGGTAATTTTTAAGTTTTGTTTTACTTCTCATTGTCCTATCCCAATATTGATTAATAATAAATCCAATTAATTTCTCCAAGTTTAGTTCGTTTTGCTCATCATGGTAATTGGTGAGTGACCTCTCTCTGGCCTTATCTCAACCCATGACCTTTCATTATATTTTCTCTACCTGTGTAGTTGAGGAGGGGGAGTGATAACGTGGCTTTGGTGGGCACCTAGCATCCAGCCAGGGCCAAACCACCACAACAGTTTATCCCTTTAAATGTCTTAGAAGTGGAATAGCCTTTTGCTGAGATGTATTTTAATGATAGGGAAGAATCATGATTTGTTCTTTAAGCATGCCCACAGATTGCAGGATGAACAGGTAAAATTAAACTTCTTGAAACAGTCTGTCTGTATTCACAAAGAAACATATCCCCCTCTTCTTTACACTATAATAAACCAGGAGTAAATCCATGAAATTTGATGTAAGCGTCACCATAAATACAGGCAAATATGTCCCAGTGTTCTGAGGGGTTACAAATGGCTAGTCAAAAATAACAGCTATGCTTACTTGAAGTGTAAAGCTAAGAAGTGGCTTCACTGGAGTCATTATCTTTAAATCAAACCTTCATTCTGAAGTTCTCACAATCAGCTCACAGGGAACTAAGAGGAATATGTTTGTTAGGGAGTGTTACTTGTAATCATCTCAAACACATGACAGCAAGAATTCCTTTTATTTTGTTACAAAATTTTTGTGTGGATTTTCTGCTAAAATGCCAGCTGTGGAAGATAAATCCTTTATTCAAGGCAAGAACAGAGAAAACATGAGCAGAAACCATGAGAGTATCTCAGATGCTCTTCTGCGGATCTACGGGGACTTTGAGGAGGGAGGACACAACTCACATGCCAAACCAACAACCTGCAGCCAGTGGTGCTGCTCCCTGGTCGCTCCTTTCAGCACATGTTTCCCATCATGAATGCTATACCTGGGGCCCTTTCTTCTTCCCCATTTTATTTTATTCCCTGGATATGTTGGCCTCCAGGCCAGCAGTAAGAATGTGAGGGATAAAAGTAGTGAAAGGGAAGCGAGAAGAAAAGGCCTTTCTCTTCCTCTTTCACGATGAAGAACAGCAACTGCCTGCAGCATGAGAAGGTGCAGATGTGGGAGAAAAATATTTTTTCTTCCAGGTTTTTCCCTCTCTGTTATAATCTTCACCTCCTGTGTAGCTCTTTCTTCCCAGAGTACTTCCCTACCCTTCCCTATAGGGTAACCCTGTGATCTGTACACCAGCAGACCACTGTGAGTAATTTTGTTAGCAAAGGTGCTGTGCCCACTCCTTCCTTCCCTCTGGCCTTATCCTTTGTGTCTTTTCTCGCTGTCAGGCTATCACCTCATGATCTCAAACACTTGCAACTATTTTTCCCAGGGGGCAGTGGCATCTGGCTGTGCCTGAGGTGTGTTGTCTCCCTCTCCTCAGTTTAAGTATGTGAGGTAGCTGAATAGTCGGAGGTACTTTGTGCAGACATGACTTGGAAATGTAATTTTAATTCCAGCCACGAGGGGACCTTCAAAGTTTATTGTCTCTTTCCCGCAGGTTCGTCTGATCCATACACTTAGATCAGTTACAGTTCTGCTGCTTCTTAGGTAAAAAGACATTCCTTTTTTTTTTTTTAATATGGCTTTCATTTATTAGGTGTCCAGAATTCGTATCAAAAAGACCCCACGCCTTGCATAGAGAAATTTGGCAAATAACCTACAAAAATTAATCCCAAAAATAAGGAGCTCCCACTTATTGCAGCAATTGTTCTCACGTCATATGACCCGTGTTTGGAGTCTCATTCTCCTCTTGCATGCAGCAGCTGTGTACTTGAATAATTTGATCTGGTTGTGTTTGTATGACAAAAAGAAGATGTGACTGTAACATGCACTAACTTGCTCACTCAGCAGTGAGCAGCAAAGAGAGAACAACTAAAACACACAGCCAGGATCCCCAGTCCCCTTGGAGCTGGTGATGAGCCATCGAAGCTGCCTGCTGCCCCTGCTGCTGCTCCTCTGCCAGCTCCACCGGGCTGGCCACGCCAGCACCTGCTCTGCTCCCACCTCCTCTGTGCAGAGAAGCATCATCCCTCGGCACAGCTGCTCCTGACATCACTCCTGAAAGGCAGGCAGCCCACCCACTGCTTTCCCCCTTGGCTTCCCAGGAAGAGATGTGCTCTTCATCTCAGCCACGGAGGGGAACCTCTGCCTCAGGCATGAATGGCTGTAGGTTAGCTGGGATCTTCCCTTAGGCACGGACAGCACTCAGGCCATGTGCCTTTCTTCCAGTTCTGGAAAAAGGGCCTTACTGTGTAAAGACACACCCAACTCCTTTTCTCCCCAGTTATATTCTGAAAGAGATATCATAACTACTTATAAATGCTTGTGTTTGTTGCATCCAAGAGAGACTTGTGAATTGCAGCTCTCAAGTACTTCTCAGGCATTCTGAGGTCACGCTCAGCATGGAATTGAAGAAGCTGGCGTTTCTCGGCTGTCATGCTCTAAGGTCTCTGAGAAATCTCATGTGGGCGCTGAACAATTACGTATGTACGACACAGGCCAAGTTAAACCCAAGGCCCCCCTCTAGATCATATTTAAACTGCTGTCTTCATGAAATCTTTCTAATCTGTTTAGAAATGTCCATCGCATCTTTGCCTCTCTATTCTCAAGGCTTCGACACCCTATGGGAATGCAAACTGAAAGGAAGCAGAAATAAGCAATATGTTAATGATAACCATGTTTAGAAAGGGATTTCATGGGAATGAAATAGACTTTTATTTTTGCCAATATAAATAAAGGCAGAAAGCTGTTTTTGTAGCAGACGTGTGTGAAATGTGAAACCCTGGCAGTGTGCAGCAGTACCGATATGAATCAGAATGACTGCGATAAGCAAAACGCTTCACCCCTGGAGGTGGGAAAGTGATCTGGCAGTTACAGCAGTGCAGAGCAAATCTGAAGCTCCCCGTTCCTGCCCCTGACTAGCTGTATGTCTGTAGTTCAACTCATGTATTGTCTATCAGTTCACCCAGCTGTAAAACAGGGACATATTTATCCGTATCTTATCAGAGCCAACTCTTGGCAAGCATCACTAGTGGACGCTGACAGCCCTGTCCTGTCAGGAGCGCAGGATTTCACAAGTGAAAAGTACAAGTCACTAGCACTTTGCCAGGACACAGAGTACCATTCCTTTTGTTAAAACAGCTGTACACCTACAAAGAAATGTGGTGATACTGACTGAAGAATCTCTCTATTCTCCAGGTAGCTTTGAAAGACTTTGACTTAAATCTTACACAAACTTCAGAGACCAGTAGCTCTCTAGAGCAGATATGCTATAAAAGAAGTCAATTAAACCTATCTAATCTTATCCAAGCAATCATCACTAATCAATATTATTAAAAGATCAATTTTTATACATGTATTTATTAAAACAAAAAATGCATTGCGTGTTTTTATTTCCATCTTCATTAGCTGAAAGTAAAATCTTTAAAATGATATTTTATAACTCAACTGAGTTGGGAGTCCCAGAGCCATTGCCAAGGTTAAGGTTTCCTAAATAAGGTTTCTTAATCATAGACCACACATAAACTTGTAATTGCAGAATCAGCAGACAGAGCAACGGCCAGAAGAGACTGGAAACTGAAATGTCCTTCCACATACAGCAGGGCTCTCCTGAACGGTTTCTGTTTGACATGTGAAAGCTCACACGTAACCCCTCTCCTGTGAATAAATATATTTTTCCAGCTTGCTTATCTACAGACAGAAGTTGCCACAGTGACATGAAAGAGTTGCATGGGTCCAACCTGTGCGTGTGTATAATCTTGGATACCCATTTGAAAATGCCCTCTGCATTTTCTGCTCTGTCTATAAATTTATCACTGTGAGTATTCTTATAAAACCATCAATTATAAAATCTTGCCTTTGATTAAACAGTTATGACTTTAGGCATATATTAGGTCTAATGAATTTTCATGTTTTGAGACTGCCTTTCTGCTACACGTAATTTGAAACTAATTGCAAAACTAATAATAAAAGCGATGACTATCTTCTTTCAGAAAGAACTTAAATCCATTACAGTCTACCACAAAGGAATACCCTCTTACAGGTGCTTTGGTTTTCTATCTGCCTGTTGGAGAAAAGTTGCACTGCACTTTACTGGCTGTATTTTCACATAATTTGGCGGCAGCTGTCAGCCCTGCCTCTCCCACCACATACACCTTGAGAGAACTCCCACAACTGCTTCTACACAAAACTAAGTCCACCACAAGAGTTGGCCATTTAAGCTGAAAATTCAGACTGCCCAAATTCCTGTCTAGGCACCACCTAATTCCAGAAAAGCGTCCAAAGGTGACTGATTATTTAGTAAGTTTCCCAGGTGCCTTCCTGTCTGCTGCTGAGCATTCACAGGCTGTGGGCCCAGTGAGAGGCGCAGCAGCCACCTCGGGAGGTGTGTCGTGCGGTGCCTTTTGGGATAGGCTTTTTCAAAGGTAACCTGCAAGATCAGGCTGTAAAATAATAAACTGCAGCCAAATAATCTGACATATTTAATAACAAAACAGGTTAACAAATTATCTACGGCATGACCGGAGGGAGGAGTCCCAGCCGTGGCCCGGGCTGGGATTGTGCTGGGTGTGGAGCCCTTCTGCACAAGCCCTTCTGCAAGGAGCTCCAAGCCCAAGCACCAGGCAAGAGAGAGCAGATGGTGAGAGACAGATGGGTGAGTACGATGAAACAATGAGATAAATGAGCAAAAACTCAGCTGAAGACTCCACCATTTGGTTCAAAAATTATTAATTTTAGTAATCATTTCAGCTGATGTAACCCTACGGTAGAACGCCTTTCCTGTTCCAAAGGTCTTAATAGCTACAATTACAACACATGCCGCAGCCCAGCACGGGCTACATTTTAGGTAAAGAGTGGGAGTTAAGCAGGCAAGAAGTACCAAGGCAGGGGGTGTCAAACGCTGAAACTCATTCGTAAAGGGGGCTGGGGTATCGCAGCAACCGGCGGCCTAAGGCAACCTGATTAAGCACTCCTCAGTAGGTGACTGACGGACAATTCGGGCTTTCCGGGAGGCCGGCGCTGCCCCAAGCCCCTGTTCCCCGCTCTCGCAGCCCGCCGGGGATGCTACAGCGAGGCGTGGGGACCCCCAGCGCGGCCGGGGGAGCGCCCTCAGCTGCTGGCACCGCGCGGTCACTCACGCACCGCCACCCGGTCCCCGCGGGCTGGTGACAGCCCAGTCACACCCCCGCCCCCGCGGGGTGCGCTGAGCCTCCCCAGGATGCCGCGGTCCCGCGACGGCAGCCCCGGAGGTGCTCCCCGGTGTCAGGCGCACCGAGGGGAGGGTCACACACGGACCGCAGACCGCCGAGCGCAGCCCTGAGGGGGTCTAAATCCCCAGAGAGCGCCAAAGGCCACCTCCCTCGCGTCCCCAGCCGGGGGTGGGCTGAGCGGGCCGCACCGCCCCTCCGGCCCGCGGGCGGCCGGGGCGCGCCG